>JAPEUT010000139.1:0-68234 GCA_027946375.1 Neodidymelliopsis sp. IMI 364377
CTCTCCCGCACCCCACGCCGCCCCTCTCTCCACCCTACCCAGCGCCCACCGACTTGTCCGCGCACCGCCCAAGTCATGTCTGGCAGCGGGGTATGTCTTCGAGCAACCAGACGAAGCGCTGCCGCTAACGCGCCCAGGCCCGAGAAGCAGTCTTCCCCACGCGCCAGTCGCTGGGACTGATGAAGACGAAGCTCAAGGCCGCCCAGCAGGGCCACGACCTGCTCAAGAGGAAGAGCGAAGCCCTGACCAAGTAGGCTCTGCGCCGCGCCCTCTGCACCTGACCCCCGCTGACCCCCATGCCAGACGTTTCCGAGGTGCGAACATGCCATGTCTTCCCTCGTCCGCCCTGCCCTAGCTAACCCCCACCCCCTCCAGAGATCACCCGCCGCATCGACGAAGCCAAGCGCAAGATGGGCCGCGTCATGCAGGTCGCCGCCTTCTCCCTCGCAGAGGTCTCGTACGCCGTCGGCGGCGACATTGGCTACCAGATCCAAGAATCCGCAAAGCAGGCCCGCTTCCGCGTACGGACCAAGCAGGAGAACGTCTCTGGTGTCTTCCTCCCCCAGTTTGAGAGCTACACAGTCGAGGCCAACAACGACTTTGCCCTGACCGGTCTGGGCAAGGGCGGCCAGCAGATCCAGCGCTGCAGAGAGACATATGCCCGAGCCGTCGAGACGCTCGTCGAGCTTGCCAGTCTGCAGACGGCGTTTGTCATTCTCGACGAGGTCATCAAGGTCGTCAACCGCCGTGTCAACGCCATGTCAGTGTCATCTACCGCCCATGCAAACAAAGAATACTGACACCCACCAGCGAGCACGTCATTATCCCCCGCACCGAAAACACAATCAAGTACATCAACTCTGAGCTCGACGAGCTCGACCGAGAGGAGTTCTACCGTCTGAAAAAGGTCTCGGCCAAGAAGAAGGGCGATGCTGCCGCAGAAGAGGCCGCAAGACAGGAGAGGATCGCCGCAGAGGCAGAGAATGAAGACGCCGAGCCCAAAAAGGCTGCAGAAGACGCGGTCGAGAGCAAGGATCTGCTGGGCGACGAGGACAACCAGGACGTCATCTTCTAAGTTGTTGCAATGTATCACCATCTTACCGCCTCTCACACCTCTCTGCTTGAACATAACGTAGACCCCTTACCTTCTGGACATGTACGTATAAAAGTGTCAAGCAAACGACTGCATAGATATAGTCTTACATTCTGGCCATCTACGTATAAAAGTGTCAAACGAACGAGGTATCATAATCATCTCCTCCTACTATCTTTAGTACGTAACATCTCACTACTACCTTTGGTATCTATCTCCTCCTACCACCTTTAACATCTCACTACTGCCTCTGGTACGTAACCTTCATCGGCTTACTCTCGGCCCCAATAGGCGTATTCGCCGTCGCCTCCTTGGCCGTAATCGCAAACTGCTCGTTCTCAAACTCGGCAAACGCCACCGCCCTGACCGACACGAGTCGCACTTCCTTGAACCCTTCGAACCGCTCAAAGATATCCGACAGCGCCTCTTCGTCCACGTCGCGCGGAATGTTCTGCAGGAACAGCGTCTTGTTGGGCCGCACGTACTCGTCTGGCACCGCTGCTGCCCCGGACTTGGCCACGCGCGGCTTCTCGGTTGACGGTTGGGGGAGCGATGCCGCTTTTGCGTCTTCTTCTGCGCGCTTGAAGTCTGTGAAGTATCAACACACAACGTCCGTGTAGTAAGAATAGTAGAGATAGTAAAAAAAAAAGAAAACCCACCCTTCAACATCAACCTCTTCCTCTTATGCTCCTCAAACATATCCCCCGCCTTGCGCTTCACCGTCTCATCACTATGCGTCTTTGCGCGCGCAACCCGTATCGGTTTGCCATACAGCTCAAACGCATTCATTTCCTCGACCGCCTCCAGCACGCTCTTGTCGCTGTCAAACACGACAAACGCCTGGCCCTTGCGCTTCAGCGACGATTTGGCAATCACGTCGAGGATCGGCCCGTAGTAGGAAAATACCCGCGTCAGCGCTTCTTTCATCGTGTCCATGTTTACCCGCTCGTCGAGGTTGTTGACCTGTACATGTACATTCGTGTTAGTGGTGCGCTGCGGGTGTGCAATGCGTGCGCTGCAGTTTTTCTTGGTGAAGACTTACGTATATTCTAGGATCCGTCGTGTTAGTATCATACACCCGGTGAGAGAGTAACCTACCGTAGACTTACGTTTCGACGGGGACGGGGTATTTGGACACGTCGATTTGCGGAACCCCGCTGCTGCTCATTACTACGCCCTCCATTCGGTCTGCCATTTTGGGCGACTGGCTCTTGTTGCGCGAGGGTTTGCGGGTGGAGAGGTGTAAGTTGGGCGTTGGGTTCGGAAGCTGGAGCTACGCACTGTTCCGAACTTACGGACGCTAGGAATGGGTCACGTGTGGACTTTGCTCGTCCTTGAGAATGCGTGCTTTCGCTCTTCTTCGAATCCAAGTTCGTTTGTTTGTTTCTCTGGGCAGGATGTCTATCCTAGCGGTGTCTTTTGCTAGGTTCAAGTTAGAAGTGCTACTCTCTTTCATTCACAAATATCAGCTTTTTACACGGAGTCAATACTGCAGCTACGAGTATTCAAGTCCTACAATAATACAACTTAAAATTATACACTTCAACGACCCCGCAAAAAAGCTTGCTCTGCTGTAACGCTGCGCTCTCACTTGCTAGCATTCACAAAACCGATGCGTGGTCGGAGAATGAGATAGATTAGGACTGTAATCACATTCAGACAATGTTGTATCAATGCTACAAGTGACCCAAACCAATAGATTCCTCCAACCTCGAACGCCAACTTTCGTCACAAAACTCCGAGACCCAATCTAGTAAAACAACAGTAAACGCCAATCAAATGCATGCAAACAACCCCACCATCATCATCGTCACTCATCCAAACTCCCCATCTTACTCTTCCCCCTCTTCGGACTACTCGCCCGACTCCTAATCCTCTCTCTCGAGTCCGTCCTAGCCAGCAGTCCTCCCCGTTCTATTGCATTTAACGGGCCTAGTCCGAGTCCATGCCCCGCGGCCATCAAATCACCCAAGCCAGGTGTCGTCGTCCCAAAATACCCCGGCGTAACAGGGGCCTCAGTCTTGATCTGTGGCGTCGCCCACCCCGACGTGCGACCGACGCGGGAGCCCTCCGAGTCGTCGGAGAAATGGCGGTCGTCGTCCGAGGAATCGAGATAGGTTTCTTCGAGCTCAAAGTCGTTGGGCGCTAGGCCGTCTTCGCCGTTGTCAACGCGCTCGTAGGTTTGGCCTCCGTTGCTGCCGCCCAGGCCGAAGAGCTTGCTGGGAAGGAAGCCGCGGCGGCGAGCGCCCTTGAGAGGTGTGTGGGTTTTGCCAGGTTTCTTTTTGAAGAGGGAGACGGCGTATTGTTTGACTATGGTGCGTTTTTCTTTGCCGAGGATGATGCTGAAGATGAGGAGGACAATTACGATCATGACGAGTAGAGCGGGGATGCGAGAGGGGTATTCGACAAAGAGGCGATGCCAGTTATCGTCGTCGAGGGGGTCGTGCACCCAAGGGAGGTACGAGCCGCCTGGGTACTGGAAGTCCTTTGGTATGCCCGCTTCATTTGAGCCAAAGCCCACTGCGAGGGCTTTCTCAGATGGAGGCGGAATTTCAGAAGATGCGTAGAGGACCATTTTGCCAAGCGTCCAGGAGACTTCGACGTCGTTGATCTTGTTGACGGCCTGGAACGGGTCGAGAAAACCTTTGGCTTTTGCCGAGTCGAGGATGGCTTTGGTGGTATTTTGTGACGAGGGGAGTGGTTCGATACCTACGCGAGGCACACCGATGCCGTCGTGCAGCATGTTGATAATCCAAGATGCCTTGAAGCAGACTTCGCGTGCCTTCTCCTTGTCAACCTTCTTGCCCCATTTGCCCTTGTCGATGCCCTTCTGTATATGTTTCCAGTCCTGGTTGCAGAAGTCGCTCACGCGCTCCTGGTACGTCTTGAAGTCGTATGCCTTGTCCTCATGCTTGCCCTCGAAGATTTCGTGGGTTGTGTGCCAGTACTCTGAAACGCCAACAAAGTGGTTGACGTCAAAGTCAATGGCAGGTACATGCTGACCGTTCAGCAGACATGGCTCGTCCAAGCATTCCTTCTCTTTCTCCAGCAATGGAAACGTCTGGTGCAGACACTCCTGAAACTTTCCTGTGCCATGTAGCTTCGCTGCAGGCTTTTCGTCGTCGTCGTCATCGTCATCGTCGTCGTCCGAGTCAATCTCAAGAAACTTTCCATCTTTTGTGACCTCGACCTCCAACCCAGCAGGCAAGCATGGATCAGGGAGCTCCTTGGAGGATGTCGAGTCGATGAGTGCTTTGACGTAGCGTTGCCGCGCCTGGTTGACACCAAAGCCTAGCCATGTAGTGACAAAGACCTTGTACTCCAACGGTGTTCCATCAATGGTCCGCAAGCGCATGAGGGTCAGGTCGTTCGCATGCTTCTCGGCTTCGGTTGCGTTGGGCGCGAAAGCAATCTGGGCAGATGCTCCTCCCATGTCCAGGAAACCGTAGGTGTTGTGTCCTTTGCCATGGTCATGGTTCATCGGCTTGTCGAAGCCACCCAGCAGATAGTTGGCAGCTATCCAGCCATACAGCCCCTCGGTCTCGCCCGGTATGACCTGCACATGGACGTCGCAGTCTGGCAGCTGGAACTTTGTGCTCTTGTGCGCATAGTCGCAGACCTCCTTCAAAACCTCTTTCCTCTGAAGCGGTGGCAGTATTCGCATGCCCGCTGTGGCAAGCAGGAAGAGCGGCGTGTTGGGCACTTCGTCGGCGGGGATATGCTTAAGCGCATGGCTGAGCAGCTTGTCGAGGTGGTCGGCACCGACATCGTGAGGGTGGTCGCCAAAGGTGGAGATGCCCGGGTGGATCTTCTTGGTCCACTTCTTGTCGGTCTCGATGACAGGCAGGGCGTGTAGCTGTGCGTCTGTTGCGCCCTTGCGCGCGGCGTCGCTGTTCAGCCAGCGGTAGATGTGTACGCGCGTCCCCTTTGCGCCGTCAGCTACGAAGCACTACGAGAAGGCCTAGGGACGTACAGAGGAGCCAGCGTCCAGGACTACACCATATCGCCCTACACGCCAAATCTCGTCAGCCTGACTGCGGAATGCGGGGCGGGAGAGGCTGCGTACACTTTCCCATGGTGCGTGGCAGGGGTCCAAGCAGCTATCAGCAGGCGACCATGCAGCAGCTGTGCGAAGCAGTGAACGTGTGTAAAAGGGAAGACGGGAGGTGCGACGCGGCCAGGCGTGAAGCGGAGCAGAGCAGAGCAGAGGGTCTAACGAGCGTCGTGGGGGAATTGGTGGTCGAGTTGGCCTTCGCGGCAGGATGGAGCGTCGCAATCATCCGCTTTCGTGTCGATCCCGCCACGCCCGTTGGACTTGACAGCTTCCGGGCGGCCTATGAAACAACGCGCTAAGCTTCCGTTGCCGTCGCTACAAATGCACCTCGTTACAAGCAACAGTCCACCTCTCGGCTCGATGTACAGGACGCTGCAGCCAGCAGACGTGGAGAAGAGGCCACTTGACATGCTGCCACACGCCCACGCTGCTCTTGTGAAATCTTGTCCTACGAGGGTCCTCAGCCTGGTTGTACAAAGGGTCTTGTGGTGCTTCACCAGCTAGACCGCTTTCGGCAGTACTTCCGACACATATTCCCGAAAAGTTCACGTTGTCATGCTTCGACACTGTCCGTTATGCTAAGCAGCCAGGATACAATCCTCCAATGACTTCATATCACAACGTCTAACATCGCCTATCTAACCACACAGCTGCAGCAAGTCGTGACTGGGCAGCTAAATGTAGCGAAGTACTACCACCTCAATCCTCCAGCAGGAACCTCAAAAACGCCTTCGCAATGACAACACCATCATGCTTGTCTCCAACCCTGCTCAGTGCATCCCTCGCCTGCTCGTCTTCAAAGATGCCCTGCTCGTTCCTCATCTTGACAAGCCGGCTCACAATCCCCTCGTGGAACTCCGGATGCCCTTGCACCGAAATCAGTCTCCCTTTCTGGTACATACCCTGCGTTAAGCAACGCGGTGATGCGCCAAGTTTCTCCACACCCTCAGGGTACTCGAAGACAATGTCCTTGTGCATTTGGTGGATTGCCTACATCAGTCAGTGCGAGACAACAGACGCGTAAGCCGTGACATACAAGAGTGTCTTGCTGGAAGATCTCCTTGCCCTTCGCAGTAAGCTCGACAGGCAGCACCGAGATCTCCCATCCGTTGTCGCTGCGGCCGACCTTGACCCCCAGAGCCCTCCCAATGATCTGATGCCCGAAACACACACCAATGGTGCGCACACGATTCTGTTTTAACAACTTCTCTGTAAATTCAACGAGCTTCAGAATCCAAGGATCATTGTCGAACGAGTTGTGTTCTGCTATGCTTAGCATGTGCTCGTTTCAACTACACACCCATAGCATCTACTCACTCGATCCGCTGATTAGCACCGCATCTACATCTTCCAGATCCGGATACTCCTGCTTTGTCACAACTTCAAAAGCGCTCAACGCCAAATCCTTCTTCGGATCTAAGCCAAGGCCCTGTGCCGCTGTCTCTAGCAGTGTCGTGAAGATGCGGTCGTACGCGCCATACTGAGCAACAACATCCGGCGGCGGAGTATCGCACTGCAGAATTGCTATCCGTAGAGGGGTCTTCATGATGAGTGTGTATTGCAGAAGGTCAAGTTGCGGTGCACGTGGCTTTGATAACGACGAGCTGCAGGTGGCGGCGAAGCTCGGGAGCGTTAACGCAATGCGGTTTGGACGGTCGGTAGAGGTGCCGCAATAGCTGCTTTATCAATGTTCGACTCCGATGACGCTCATTGCGCAATACTCCGACAGTTTTGCATCTGAACACACTTTGGATCGCTGTTCAAAGTTCAACAGGTGGGAGTTCGTGTCGACATGCCGTCCCCTGTGCATGCCGGTGCAACGTCCGCTACCGGTTCCTCGGAGCGAACACCCCTTCTCGCATCACCACCACTGCGCCAAGAGGACCCTGTGCCAATCCAAGACGATGATGTGCTCGCTGCACAGGAAGTAGGAGAGGGTGGGCAGGAAGTGCCACAGTTTCCAGAATTGCGAAAGACCATCTCAAAGGCACAAGCTGAGCATCTCGTTAAATTCCAGAAGAATGGTTTACTCGAAGGCGTGCCTACATGGCGCTTCAGATGTGTGTTTGGTGGCATCGTAATGGGATATTTCGTAAGTCTTGAATATGAGCTCAAAGTGCGAGATGAGAATACTCACGACTCCAAGGTCACAATGTTCGATTCAACCCTCATGGCCTCCTCCCATCCCGTCATAACATCCTATTTCCACGCCTCCAACTCGGCCTCCTGGCTCTCCACCGCCTTCTTGCTAACCTCAACATCGCTTCAACCTCTCATGGGCCGACTCTCCGACACCATTGGACGCCGACCCCTCTACCTTGCTGGCCTCATCCTCATCACCGCAACCACAGCATGGTGTGCCTTTGCCCAAAGTATCGGCTCCTTCATCGCCGCCCGTGCCTTCTGCGGCATAGGCGCCGCCGGCGTGCTATCCATGGGCAACGTCATGACGAATGACCTAGTCAGCATCCAAGTTCGTGGCACCTACCAAGCGTACATCAACCTCTTCTACGGCGGCGGCTCAGCATGCGGCGCTGCATTTGGCGGCTTCCTGTGCGATAGACTCGGCTGGCGAATGACTTTCGCCCTCCAAATCCCCATCTTCGTCGTCCTCTTCATCAATGCTTTCTTCACCACCCCTTCAACTCTCGGTCCGAACCTAGCCAAGCGCGCGGGCCTGAGTATCCGCGACGCAATGCGCGGTTTCGACTTCGCTGGCTCCATCCTCCTCACCGGCTCCGTCGCCGCCCTCATCCTCGGACTAAACCTCGGAGGCAACATCTACCCCTGGAAGCATCCCATCGTCATTACCTCCCTTGTGATAGCTGGTCTCGCAGGCACGATTCTAATCCGCGTCGAATCACGCGCCAAACGCGCCGTCATGCCACTCCCCATGCTCTTCAGCCGACCACGAGGCAGTCTAGTATTCAACAACTTCTTCGCCGCCATCGGCATCAATACCATCCTCTTCAACGCACCGCTTTACTTCCAAGCCGTCAAACTCGAATCCGCATCCCTGTCTGGGTTCCGCCTTGGCGGCCCCTCTGTCGCGCTGACTATCTGCGGCGTCTCGTGCGGCTTCATCATGACGGCCACGGGTCGCATGAAATGGCTTATTATCACGGGTACGCTGTCCATGCTCGTCGGCAGCGTGTGCTTAACCGCAATGTGGGATGGTATCCCGGCGTGGCTGGCGACACTGTTCCTCATCCCATCCAGCATCGGGCAAGGGCTTTCGTTCCCAGCGACATCGCTGGCTGTGCTTGCTACTAGCACGCAGGAAGACCAGGCGGTTATGACGAGCACATTGTTGCTGTGGCGCAGTCTCGGTGTTGTCATGGGTGTTTCGTTCAGTAGTTTGATTTTGCAGAACGCGTTGACTGCATATCTTAATTCGCTTGTTACTGGGAAACATAAAGATGAGGTTTGTTCTGTTTTCTTCATACAGTATATGCTCATACTCTACTGACATACATGATAGATCATCCTCACTGTTCGCAAATCCGTCCGCAGCATCCCCTCGCTCTCCCCACTCCACCGCGCTCAGGTCATCGATGCCTACGCTTGCAGCCTAAAAGTCACTTTCGTGCTCGCCATCGTTGTCTTTGTTGTTGCCAATGCGCTGGTGTTGGCGATACGGTTGCCGACGTTGAAAAAGAAAGATGGCGATGAAGAAGAGGAAGAGGAAGAGGCCGAGGAGGAGAGGTAAGGAAATGGAGTAGGTATCACCACGAGGGTGAGGGGTGTTTTCTGGGATTGGGATAATTAGCTGAGAAATGTCTATTTTTCAACTGTATACATTAAGTGTCGAACCTCGAAAACATAAGAACAGCATCATCACATAACTTCAAAAAGCCGTCCCAGCTCTGGAGAAAAGAAGTATATTTAGTTATCCACTCCTAAAAGTCATTCAAGACTCAGGAAGAAAGTAGACGATAATAAAAACCAACAAGTCAAGCAACCAATAAAACCCACTACCTCACAAACATAGTTTCAATACACCTACTACACATCAAACCCCTCCATCTCCTCATTGCCCCGGATACTCTCCACAAACCCTTCCTGCGCCGTAGTGCGGCACCAAGGTTTGAGTTCCATCTCCGATTCCATACACGCCGCGAAGCACGACGACCAGCCTCTGCGTGGATACCGCGCCACGACGGCAGCGATGGTGGAAGGCGCGATGAGGTGCAGGTTCGCGCCTGCGTTGTCTGTGTGGGAAGGCGTTAGTGGGACTGATTTAGTGGAGAGATGGTTGAATGAATGAATGAATGAATGAATGAATGGATGGATGGATGAGGCAGAGTCAAGGCGGATTAGTGGTAGTTAGTACTGCTCGCGACGACGAAATTTATGGGCCACCGAGTGCGTAGGTCGAAGTGAAGAGGAGATAGGTCGACGGTCCGCCTCGTGTAATCTACTGCGCGTAGATGTACGTTCGTCACAACGCGCTGATTGGATCTTGACCCGTGAGGCGCACATAAGGCTGCTTCTTTCACCGGTTCCTGGCCCCCAATCCGCGTGGCACGCGCGCATGCAGGGCAACTTTAGAGGACGGGAGTGAGGTGCAAGGCGCGCTTCGCTCATTGGACCGTGCCGGAGCTTCTGCGTGATGATAGATCTGAGATGGTTTTTTTTTTCTTGCGCGCTTGGGTAGCTTGTGCTGACTGCATTGCCTCGCTGAAGGGTGGCAATATAGAGACGGATAAGTCTTTTGCCGAAAAGGGATTTCCTATGCGCCTAGAGCATGTCGCACGCGGAAGGTACGACAGTCTACGGCTGGGACAGGTGGCGGCCAAGATAAGAATTTGCTGATGCGGTTGTTGAGACGTAGGTCGAGAATGGAGGCTGTGCTGGCGGCGCGGGTGACGCGTATAGAATTGCCGGTTTCGGACAGCACGCGGCGGTTTGATGCAGCTGTGGAGGAGCAGGGAGAATTACGCCCTTGCTTTTTTTTGTAGTGTGTGAAGCGACATTTGTATGGCTGGCTCGAGGGGTTTGTGAGAACCCTTGGTGTTGGTTATCCATATCAATGGCTGAGTATCCTCTGACCTGCAATTCGCATAGGCGTAACAATGCCCAGTATTGACCGGATCTTGTGCTCAATCTAACAACACCAAGAAAAATATGCTTACCAAATGAAGTCGTCAACTGAATAAGTAGTCCCAAGCTCGTGATCATGCCAGTCTCACCCAACTCAGCATGACGAATGATGGCTTCACACACAGCATCAGCCTGGTCGCTCGGTGCGCCATGCTCACCCAAGAACGTCCTCGCCTTGATAGCGCCCCAGTACTCGAACGAAAGATGAGTGCCTTCCATGTGCTTGGGAGTTGTGCCGATGTCGTGGAAAAGGCAAGTCAGGAAGTAGGTGTCCAGAATAGGTGTGAGGTGTGGGAAGTGCGTCTGAACGATCGCGTTGCCTGATCGCTATAAGCAGTGTCCTGTTTCTACAAGATCTGTAGAGTTGATGGACCTGCTATAACTTACCATAGTTCCAGACGCGCATGCTATGGTTGAAGGTCCTTTCGGGCAACGAAGCTTTTGCATATTCGAACACTTTCTGAGCCATTGTGTTGTCGGGCATCTTCACATTGCCAAGATCTAATTCGGCTTGAAGGCCCTTATCAATATTTGCAAGTGCTTTCGTGTGGCCTCGCGGGACTGCTGCCCAGCCATGGTTTGCCAGCTCGGTGTTGACGTTGTTGCTTGACATTTTCCGGTGGGGCCGACAATGTTTGTCGGTACAGTAGACTTGATAAATTGGTAGATGGTTGCTTTCCAAGAATCAGGTTGTGGTGATTGAGCCACAAAACGACGCAGATGCTTTATAGGCAAGCACCGAATGTAGAATACTCATCATGACGCAAATACCTAGGTCCAGCTATGGTCGAAGGGTGTGAGTGGCATGCTGTTGTAGATGTACTTTCCATCTGAGGTTGAAAGGCGCATATGTCAAGATAGTCTGGAACTAGTCCCGTCCAGATGGTAAGCGGACTCTTACCCGCCAATCGATATCCGCTCAAGGGCGCACTTGTCAGGAGATGCTCATGTCGTCGCCTCCGTTATCATGAAATTCACACAGACCTTTCCGATGGATGGGCAATCAAACCATGTATTGCGAAAAGGTTGGCAGGGCAAGACAAACCCCGGAAAAGCTCGTTATCCTGTTCAACAATCGCGGTACGCATGAATTTCCGACGGCAACGTCTGCCAAGAGGAATCTGTCTTACTCAGGAGCGACAAGAGAGAAATGCATGTCATGGGGTATGACAGTAATGGAGAGCAGTTTGCGAGATGGCATGTTTGAATGGTGAAGCTAAAGCAGACTGCTGTGCACGGGGTCGTTGCGACTGTACGATTGGATTCGCCAAGACATGCAAGATCAGCCGGATTCATTAGACGGTCTTGTGTAGCAAGCAGCGACTTATCGTGTCGAGACTGGTAGTCTGAAGCTTGGGAAATTGGAGAAGGCCGTCATACATGCGTAGGGTTTTGCTGCGAAAATAACAGACCCAGGTCCTGGGGTGTACAATAATTGTGTAGATAGTGCCTCGCGGGGCAATACTGCACGGTTGCGTCAATTAACGATGGCAAATCACTCAAGGATAGTGATGAGCTTGAGCCTCGTCGGCGTCTGTGACGCGCACAAGCACTGAAGGAGGTCCGCCGAGACGGCAGCATGCTCAATTGAAGCAGCGCGGAGCAGCCAAATTTCCACGCATATGCCGCACTTGGCAATTGTCGGAAAGTGACGTCTGCCCTTGGCGTTGTGGGTTCTGGATGCGGTTTGATCGCCAGGTCGTGTTGTTTGGCTCAAGGACGCTGTGGTCGGGCAGGGTTTCCAGCGCCAACGGCAAGCAAAAGCCTTCTGATCGGTGGTAGCAAACATGGTTCTAAGTTGTGCTGAGCGGTAAATACCGCCCTCTGTAAGGTCTGCATTCTCACCTTAGGTGAACTAGAGAGGGGCGTTTGGAGGTACAAGGACTCGTTGTTGCCCTGGCATTGTCGATGAGAAAGGCAAGGCGAAGAACAAGCTTCAAGGAGTCTTACCAGATACTTGCTGCCATACGACGCTCTGACACGGCGTGTTGCTTGGCCTCATCTAACACCCCAGCGGTCTCTCTCCCATTGGGTCCATGCGCCTTGTTCTCCCTGTGTGCGACTACGGTTGCCATGGAGGACTCACGGCATGTTGCTCCCTCCACACGGCGTGCAGAAGTCAGCACGCAAACACCCAACAGAGTTGCAGAAGCAACAGAAGCTTAGCGAGCTCAGCTGACGCCTTGACTTGAAACGAACTCTGGGTTTCGAGGGTTGGAGCGCCGATGTGAGCAATCTAAAGCGATTGTGGGCAGCTAACTCGACGCTAGCCAGGGCCTGATTCGGGAGCCAGTCGAAAGCGGATTGGACCCTTGGCGCAAGAGGGCAGTGCAAGAGCGCGGCGCGCCAGCACAACCCCATGGCGATCGAATGCTGGTGCTTGCCCAGCATTTCTCCCTAGACGGCTGCCAATCCATCTGTGCAAGCTTGCTTTCAAGTCTCCCAAGTCTTGTTGCTTGTCGCGCCTTGGAAGCACTTGAGTCGCCACGAGCCCTCTTTATACTCTTTCACGCACCCCATGGGAGCAGCTTCATAGTCACGCGAAGTAGGCGCAGCAGCACTGCCTCACTCACTCCAGCTCAGTCCAGCCGTCACCAGGCTGTCTCTCAGCTTCCTGTGATTTGCACGCTGCTTTTCGCCTTCTCCCAAGGCTTTCAGGTAAGGACTATCGCCTTCGCCGGACGACCACACTGCGGGTCGTGTACCTTTTCCAGCTTTCCTACACTGTGGTGCTGTGTTACAGAGGCTCAACGAACGAGTGAATACACAGAGACTGACGTTGCTACAGCCTCGTTTGCGACCTTGTTTGGCAGTGGTCCCGTTAGCTCTTTCCCTGGCCCATACTTCCAACACGAATGCGCAATCAGTAGCTCAGCCTCCCCGCTTCGCCCCTTCGTCCTCATAACGCCTGCACAAAGCGCATGCAGTACTACTAGTTCTCACCGGTCAAGCTTATCCACCATTGTTTTCCTCTCGTATCCCTCGCTTGCCTTAGAAGCATAGCCGACCCCGTCTTCTCTCTGCCAGGACAGCCCCAAGGCTGACTCCAGGCACCATCATGGCGGACCACGATACAACGGACGCAGGACCGCGACGTGCGAGAGCACCTACCATCACCATAGACACATCCGCTGCTGGCGGCAACAACGCGAGCGACTCTGTACCCCTTGGCGATATCGACAATCGCGCCTCTACTATGGACAATAGTGCTTCGCCTGAAATACGCAGCGCAGGTTCCTTTGAGAGCAACGCGAGCAGACCTGTGTCACCTCACAATGTCTCCTCCCCAACGACTAAATGGAACAACGGCGGAAACCTACTGTCTGTACCGGGAGCGCGTTCTCGAGGAAACTCAATGGACTCTAATACTGAAAATGGCGAGTCCAATTCTACTGGCACATATGTACCCTCATCGCAAGGAGACACCTTGAAAGGAGAACTTGGGCCTACAGAAGTTCTTAACGATAAAGATGCACTGAAGCCGGACCCCGGTACAGAAGCTGATTTTGAGGTTGAAAACAACAAATTTGCTTTCTCACCTGGCCAGCTTGCCAAGCTATACAACCCTAAAAGTCTAGGCGCATTTCACGCTTTGGGAGGATTGGATGGCTTGGAGAAGGGCCTTAGGACTGACAGAAAAGCTGGATTAAGCGTCGATGAGCAAGGTTTGGAGGGTGCTGTCACGTTCGAGGAGGCTACTATGCCTAGTGCATCACAGACACCACCAAAGTCTTCTTCTAACGGTGCTGTTCCTAACGACTCATCGAAAGCGTCGGGGCCAAACGCTTTCTCTGATCGTATACGCGTCTTCAGCGACAATCGCCTCCCAGTCAAGAAGCCGAAGAATATCTTTCAATTAGCCTGGATGGCCTACAACGACAAAGTGCTGCTTCTTCTGACAGCAGCTGCGATCATCTCACTCGCTCTTGGTCTTTACCAAACCTTTGGTGTAGAGCACGAACCCGGTATGCCCAAAGTTGAATGGATCGAAGGTGTAGCCATTATTGTCGCCATCGCCATCGTCGTCATTGTAGGTGCTGCCAACGATTGGCAGAAGGAGCGTCAATTCGTCAAGCTCAACAAAAAGAAGGACGACCGACAGATCAAAGTCATTCGTTCCGGCAGGGTTCAACAAGTTTTGGTGTATGATATTCTCGTTGGAGATGTCGTCAACCTGGAGCCTGGTGACATGATACCCGTCGACGGTATCCTCATTTCTGGTCATGGCATCAAGTGCGACGAATCCTCCGCGACAGGTGAATCTGACCTCTTGAAGAAGACCCCTGGTGATGACGCATTCCGCGCCATCGAGAGGCACGAGAATCTGAAGAAGATTGACCCGTTCATCTTGTCAGGTGCAAAGGTCTCTGAAGGTGTCGGTTTGTTTTTGGTCACTGCCACTGGAGTGAATTCGAGTTATGGTAAGACGATGATGTCGCTTCGGGAGGAGAGCGAAGTCACTCCTCTCCAGTCGAAGCTGAACGTTCTTGCAACATACATCGCCAAGCTTGGTAGTGCTGCTGCTCTTCTTCTCTTCGTCGTTCTGTTCATCGAATTCCTCGTCCACCTGAAGGGTAGCAACGAAACCCCCGCTGAGAAAGGCCAGAACTTCTTGGATATTCTCATCGTCGCCATCACTGTTATCGTCGTCGCTGTTCCGGAAGGTCTGCCTCTTGCTGTTACGCTGGCGCTAGCCTTTGCTACAACTCGCATGTTGAAGGACAACAACTTGGTGCGATTACTCCGCTCTTGTGAGACCATGGGCAATGCCACAACCATCTGCTCCGACAAAACTGGTACTCTTACACAAAACAAGATGACAGTCGTCGCTGGTTCTCTAGGAACAGCGCTCCGATTCGGTGATCACAAGCTCAAGGCCTCCCAGGATGCTGCTCCTCTCGACGATACTTCCAAAGGCAAGAGCAGTGTCGATTCCCCGGAGGAAGGTCCCAATGACGTTTCGGCTTCAGAATTTGCTGCTACCATTAGCAAGGACGTCAAGGAGCTCCTCGAGCAATCTGTTGTTCAGAACACGACTGCGTTTGAAGGAGAAGCTGGTGGTCCAGATGCTTTCATCGGTTCAAAGACGGAAACCGCTTTACTCGGATTCGCACGCGATCATCTCGGCATGGGTCATTTGGCCGAGGAGCGATCTAACGCCAACATTGTTCAGGTTGTTCCTTTCGACTCGGCTATCAAGTGTTCAGCAGCTGTCGCAAAACTTTCCAACGATCGATACCGAATGTACGTCAAGGGAGCTTCTGAAATTCTTCTAGGCAAATGTGACACGATCGTCACAGATGCCTCAAAAGAGCTTGTCGTAGCTCCGATGACGAGCGATAACCGGGAAACGCTCGAACACATCATCACCGCATACGCTTCTCGCTCCCTTCGAACCATCGGCCTGATCTACCGCGACTTCGAGAGTTGGCCACCTAGGGATTCCAAACCCAACGAAGACGACCCCAGCCAGGCTGTATTCACTGATGTTTTCCAAAAGATGACGTTCCTTGCCGTTGTCGGTATCCAAGATCCCCTACGAGACAGTGTCAAGGAGGCCGTCAAAGACTGCCAACATGCCGGTGTCTACGTTCGTATGGTCACCGGTGACAACGTCCTAACAGCAAAGGCTATTGCCGAAGACTGTGGTATCCTCGTCCCTGGCGGTGTCGTTATGGAGGGTCCCACTTTCCGCAAGTTGTCAAAGAAGGATATGGATGCCGTCATTCCCAAGCTTTGCGTACTCGCGCGTTCCAGTCCCGAAGACAAGCGCAGACTTGTTAAGCGTCTGAAAGAGCTAGGTGAAACCGTCGCGGTTACTGGTGATGGTACAAACGATGCTCCAGCGCTTAAGACAGCTGACGTTGGTTTCTCTATGGGTATTGCTGGAACCGAGGTCGCAAAGGAAGCTTCTGCTATTATTCTCATGGACGACAACTTCGCTTCAATTGTGAAGGCTCTGCTCTGGGGTCGTGCTGTCAACGATGCCGTCAAGAAGTTCCTGCAGTTCCAGATTACTGTCAACATCACTGCTGTCGTCCTCACCTTTGTCTCTGCCGTTTCCAGCGATGACCAACAATCGGTGCTCACTGCTGTACAACTTCTCTGGGTCAATCTCATCATGGACACTTTTGCTGCTTTGGCACTCGCCACCGACCCGCCCACCAGAAGCCTGCTGAACCGCAAGCCCGACCCCAAGTCTGCTCCACTCATTACCTTGAGAATGTGGAAGATGATCATTGGTCAGGCCATCTATCAACTTGTTGTCACGTTCATCCTATACTTTGCTGGCGAGTCTATGCTCTCTTACGAGAGTCAGCATGAGAAGGATCAACTCCCCACGTTGGTCTTCAACACTTTCGTCTGGATGCAGATTTTCAACGCCCTCAACAACCGTCGTCTCGACAACCGCTTCAACATCTTCGAAGGCATTACTCACAACTGGTTCTTCATTGGCATCCTTCTGATCATGATTGGTGGTCAAACCCTGATCATCTTCGTCGGTGGCGTCGCCTTCTCTGTCACGAGAATCAATGGTGCTCAGTGGGGATACTCGATAGTCTTGGGCTTCCTGTCACTTCCTGTAGGCATGATCGTCCGCCTCGTTCCCGACGAGCTCATCCGAAAGTGCATACCGGACTTCTTCAGGCGCAAGCGCAACCCAGAAGTTGTCGTTACTGACGACGACTTCGAGTGGAACCAAGGTCTGCTTGAGATTCGAGACGAACTTGCTTTCATCCGAAGATTCCGTGGTGGCCGACTTAGCAACATTAAGTACAAGGTTTCTCACCCCAAGGAGATCTTTTCCAAGTCAAGGACCAGTCTGTCTCATCCCAGCACGCCCAACAACGGCACCGCTGATCACGAAGGTTCGCCAGCACCTACGCCATCTAGCCGCCGCCGGAGGTCGCGCTCTAACTCGGCCTTTGGTCCTGCCGCTGTCATGGCCGGTATTGTCGCTGGCAGCGTTGGAGGATGGTCGCCAATTGGCAAGGATGCTGGCGACGCTGGTTCGCTGAAATTCAGTCCTAACATGAACAAGGATGATCTCGAAGCGCAACAGGGTATCGAGGTCCACCCCAACACCAAATCCTCAGATCCGATTCTTGCTCCTGATGCGCACGAGTACCGTGGCCCACCTAGCCAGAACACCGAAACGACTCCTAACTTCGCTATTGGGCCCTTCGCCGGCGACCCCAAGTTGAACGACTCCGGCAAATCAAGCGATATGAAGCCTTGAAAAACTTTGCCCATTCTATTACCTGTTCTCCGAGCACTACATAGCCCGGCTTCCTTTATTTGTAATTGTAAAGCATCATTGGGGGCGCACAAAGGAGTTCTTGGAACCTTGTTCCATTGCAACCAGAGACCGCGAACAAGCCACCTCGATGTATATACCCCTATAACCTTGTTCGACTCTCTTCTTGCGTCTGCTTCCTACTGGTGTCGTTCGCACCTTGTGTTACTTCACCTTCTATTTAGACACTCATGAGGTAGCTTCAATCAACACCTGAAAAGCACACTGGCTCTACATTTGCATTGTCATATAATCTCTCCATCTATTGTTGGCTACTACCTGCGACATGTACATCGAACACTGCGTGCACAACTCCCGGTGCATACATTTTGACCTTTTCCACATGCTCAACCACTACCCTCCTCCTATCGTTCCCTCCCCTTTCCACCTCATCCGCCAGCCTCTGAAACTCGGCTTCCACCGCCCCCTTCCGCTCATCCAGCTCATGCACCCCTACATTCTCATGCGCATGTATCCATCCTCCACGCTCCTCATCCAACGCTCTTACAGCCGACGGCCAACTCAGCCTCGACACAGGCAGCAACCCCAAATTAACATGTCTAACAGGCGGCACCTCCCTTCTCAAGCACCGCAAAATACCGTCCGCAGTCTCATTACTCATAGCGAAGATCCAAAACGTTTCACTGCCACCAACCACGCTATTCCGCCACGCGTCCCACTCCGCCTCCCCTGCATTCGGCACAGGGACATCAACGGGCGTGAAGACCCGGGCCCTCCACTTGTTGAGCGCAGCACCGCAACGTAGCCCTTCGATACTCCAGGGATTGAGTTCCCAGCATAGTACGCGATTTAGACGTGCGCGCGCGTACGAGAAGGAAAAGTACCCGATGCCGGCGTAGAGATCTACTGCTGTAGCGCTCTCGTTAGATTGATCGAGGGTGGTAACAGAGGGGAGTGTAAGGATGCGTGCTTTTTCTTTCACGTTGCCCCGGCTGAACATGGTGTATAGCGGTGCCCAGGTCTGGTGGATGCCGTTCTGTGTTGTGTGGACCCAGAGCGTGGTTGCGAAGTCTTGCGCCGTGGGGGCACGGAGCGATTGAGGGGTAGGTGCTGGGCCAAAATCGCCATGGATAGGAGTAAGGTTCACGGGGCTGCGGAGGATGTTCTCTTTGTCTTGGGCGTGGGTGGAGGACGTGGAGTTGGAGGGTGGGATGGGCGAGTTGAGCGCTATGTGTGTGCAGTCCAGTGCCCGAGCGACGTGGGTCCATACGGGTTGGAGCTGCTCCCTGTGCTCGGAGAGAAGGGATTCCCAAATTGGGTTGATGGAGTTGCTGGGTAGTAGGAGGAGCGGTTTGTAGATTGAGTAGGCGTCTGGGAAGGACTGCGCTAGGAAGTCCACAGTGAGAGATGGGCGGGTTGGAAGCGTGCCCGGCGGTAGGGCTTCCAGGGCTTCTCGCACGGCTTTGCGGAGCGGGTTGTGTTCTACAAGAACTGGTTCCGTGGTTTGAGAGGGATTCCAGTGTGATATTGTGATCTCTGGCGAGAGGCTGTCCAGATGGAGCTCCGAAAGCAAAGCTGTCGTTAAGGCGTCGTCCACGGAACCATATGGTGCATCGTCTTCTATGGTATGTGGGATAGTAGTGGAGATTTGCATCCGTTGCTCATTCTTCTCTCCATCTTGCACGGTAGATTCATACTGGTCCCCGTCTTTTTTCTCTGGACTTATTCCACGGTGTCGGTCGAATCGTTTGTGACGTTCCAATGCCAATTTAACAGCTTTCACGTGAGGTCTTGGGACGAGCAAGACAAGTCTCGCTCCATATGGGTCTGATTGGTGTGGTTGTCTAAGGATGCTGTCATCGCTCATGGTGGTAGATGTTGAAGTGAAGTGTCATGATTCGTGGTGATGATTGATGAGAACATGGCGGGTAACACGACACCAGTATAAACGTTTTGTCAAGAACACTCACGCCGCCATCGAAGTGCAGCAAGACATCAAGCAGTTTTGTTCACTCAACGCGACTGCTTCTTCCTAGACAGTCTCACACATCGACGTTGCACAGGGACAATCGTCTTAAACCTCACAGCCCCGCCCCCACTATTTCTCCAGGATGAGCCCCCAAATGACGAAAGCTTACCTGACATACTCAAACCTCTTATCAACATGACTTCCCACCTGCAGACCGCTCTCACACCACTCCAACCGCCTAGCATGTCTCTCACAAACCTCTCTCTCGTCGACCAATGCGATGGTTTCCCGTACGCCGACGCCGACCCGCATGCCTACCTCACACGCGTAAACACATACTATCAACTGCGCGTCGCAAATCACGATTATGCACTGGGTTACATGCTCCCGTCTGTTGCCGAAGTGTTCCGCGGCATACCAAACTGGTCTCTCGACGACGACGAGCGCGTCTTGACGCTTACTGCCGGTGCCGACGCCGCTACACGGTCCCAAGCCATTGAGACTACGCTCCTTGCGCTGCGCGAAACGGGACACTTCGAGGTCCTGAAGAAATGGAGAGGCGAATTGTACGCCGTGTACGGGCGGGACAAGGAGCTGTTGTTCAATGTTGAAAGGAGCGCATCGCCGCTCTTCGGTGTCGTTTCGTACGGCGTCCATCTCACGGCGTACACACGCTCGCAAGATACAGGGGAGATCAAAATCTGGACGCCTCGCCGCGCAAAGTCCAAGCAGACGTATGGCGGTATGCTGGACAATGCTGTTGCGGGCGGCATCAGCTCGGGCGAGTCTCCGTTCGAGAGTCTGGTCAGAGAGTGTGCAGAGGAAGCTAGTTTGGCTGAGACATTAGTGAGGGAGAAGGCGAGAGCGGCGGGGACGGTCACGTATTGGTATGTGCGAGATGAGCGCGCGGGAGGAGAGACAGGGCTGCTGCAGCCGGAGGTACAATACATCTACGACTTGGAGCTGCCCGAGGATGTTGTGCCTAAGCCCGGTGACGACGAGGTCGAAGAGTTCTACCTGTGGAGCGTGGAGGAAGTGCAGGAGGCCATGAAGAGGGGGGAGTTCAAGCCGAACTGCTCACTGGTGGTGCTTGATTTCTTGGTCAGGCACGGCATCTTGACCGAGGCAAACGAGAAGGACTTCATTGAGATTGTGTCGAGATTGCATAGGAGGTTGGAGTTTCCTACTCTATGATTGGGATAAGAAGATGAAATTTGCTTGGAGGATTCCTTCAGGGTATCCAGACGCCGTAAATAGACCACTCCAGATGATACCAATACCACCACATAACGCCGCCCATGCTTGCTTTTTGTTCTTCGTCCTGCTGCTGTTTCGCGTGCGAGTCTAGCTGTGCTTGAGCAGCATGTAGATGTTGTCAATCTTCAAGCCTGTGAGCTTCTTGAATGGGCCTTCGATGTACAGCAGCAGACCACCAAAGCTAGCAAAGTACTTCCTACAACATAGTTAGCACATTGTCATGACCATACTCTTTGTGATGATCACTCACAATGTGTCTCCGTCACCATCCTCGAATCGGTAGTTTTTGCCAAAGCACACATAGTCGTACATGTCGGCCAGAGTGGTGGTGCCCTGCTTGCTAACATTTCTCCAGCTCGTCTCTTCCTTTGTGCCGTCGAGGTTCAGCGTTGTAGCCAGGACCATCTGGATCTGCTCGCCGGTCTGGCAGGGAAAGAGCTCGTGGTTGATGTCGAGGGTCATGGTGAGCGAGTTGTCGCCCGAGGTGCCGAAGATGCGAGACACGCGATCGTAGCGCTCGCTGTTCACCTCGGTGAGGGTGAAGGTCTCTTCAAAGACTTGCGCGTCGGCCATGGCGGGCTATGGAGAGATGTTGCGTGGAAAAGTTTTGTGGAGATGGTCGCGGGTCGCTGGCTGTGGCGCGTGAGTCGCGTAGAGCTCAAGAACAACGGCGTGTATGCGTGACGTGTTGGTGTGCGATTGGAGCCGGGGGGTGTGCGCAGGCGGTAGACTTTGCGTGGGAAATGTCGTGGTGGGATGTGAAAGAGCTTGAGTCCGCAGGCGCAGAGTGATTGGCGCTAGCTCGGACCTCCGCGCTCCTACATACAGCTCACGCAGCCGTACCACACGGCGACTTCACCACCACGCAGGTGCAGCTGTGCATTCACAGCTTGCCCGTTGTGATTCCCATAGACTATAAACCCTACACGCTGCTAGTTCCACTACGTAAGTACAATACATCGACCTCGACTCTGCCGAATCCTCCCAACGTCGCACGCCTCGCAGGCGCAAGCCACCCCACCCTACATGTCTCGCTCTCTCTCCCTCTTTGCTCTGCTCGATATGGCCCCGCCGTCGCCTGGCATGGACGAATCCGAATCTAGCCGCGGCTGCAGCCCCATGGCCTTTGATCCCCTCAACCTGCACAAGCCCAAGGCCACCGTGCAGAACAGTCCCCTGTTCAAGCTGCCGGACGATATCTTCAAGTGCGTCTTGGACTACCTAGACAGAGACGAGGCTTGGTGCTTGAAGAAACTGTGCCGAGGCTTGTCCAGAAGCGACTCCGTGAACCAGCTGCTCTACAAACATCCCCTGAAGATCCGCGACGTACACGACTTGAGGCTGAGCGACTGGAAGTACCGTCAAATTGGCATACTACGGTGGCAGAGCTTCCAGGAGAGCATCAACGATGAGAACAGGAACTATGTGCAAAAGCTAGCTGTGTCGCACTGGGCGAGTATTGACGACTTTCGGTGGATAGAAGCAAGCCTGCCCGCACTTACGAGTCTGGATATATCAGCAATCAAGGACTTTGTGTGGACGCCAGAGGAGACATGGACATGGAAGACGCTGGCCGAGGCATGTCCTAAGCTGTTCAACAGACTTGAAGAGCTCGAGGTTGCCAACTGGGCTGACTACACCGCGCATGCACGCATCGAGTACAGCTACTCTTACAACGACTACCGTTTCAAGCAAAAGTTCAGGTTGTCGAGACGGAGAGGTGGTGGATCGGTTGCGAAAGAGATCTTTCCGTTGTGCACCACCCTCAAGACACTTGCAATCCGCGAGCGCTACTCTGGGTTTCAGCAAGTTTCTCGCTGGCGACCATATCGTAACTCGGCTAATACTATGCGCAGCACTTGGAACGAATGGGAAGTGCATCAACGTGTATGCTGTCTCATCGACGGCGTCCAAAGCTACTGCCCATCAAGCTTAACCAAGCTCAGGGTACACGACTACGCCCCGTACCGCTCGCTCTTCTCTACTGACGCCACCGACTGGCCGCAAATTACGGACGTCGAAATCGGTCTGTACAGTTGGATGGAAGACCGCCGTGAGCGAGATGTTATTGGGCCAATCCCCTACCGTATCACACAGGGACACCATCATCGCGAGGAAGAGGAAGCATTTGACGATAAAACGTTTGATGAGTGCAAGCGTGACCACATGATACTTGGTAACCATGTGGTCCAAGGTGTCGGCGCTTCCTTTGAGGACTTACTTCACAGTCTCCAGACTATCTCGAAGAAATATCCAAAGATCAACATCAAGCCGATCCGTAACCTCGAAAAGATTACATTACATCCGTTCCACCTTGTCAACGTCATGCAGCGAAGGCACCCTTTCATGCAGAATGCACAACCTAACAGTGTACCGCCGGTGGACCCCTGTTCAAATGAAGAAGTGCAAGACGCTTTACGTTGGCTGGCGAAGAAATGCGACTGGAAACCTATCCTGGCATGGGACGCAATGATGTGCGACGTGTTTCCCAAGAATCTCGAACCCAACCGCTCATTTCTCCCCAAGCCCGAAGTCATCAGTCGTATCACAACCATGGTCTCTACGCTCCGTAGTCTCTCGATCCCAATTCGCATCTCCATCGGTGATCGCACCAATACCGCGCCCTCGTCGTGCCTCGACGGCTCTCTTTACTTCGGCGACTACAAGAAATTCAACGGCCAAGGCGACGACAAGGAAGAAGTTATCCTGCCCACCCAGGCCTGCTTCAACCTCACTCCCATCGCCCACATGATTGACGAACTCAC
The DNA here is from genome assembly GCA_027946375.1 of Neodidymelliopsis sp. IMI 364377. Lineage (NCBI taxonomy): Eukaryota > Fungi > Ascomycota > Dothideomycetes > Pleosporales > Didymellaceae > Neodidymelliopsis > Neodidymelliopsis sp. IMI 364377. The sequence continues at coordinate 23,500 of JAPEUT010000139.1, forward strand.
CATCCAATACCCCGGCGACGTCCCCGGTGTAAGCGGCTGGCTCCGCTCCCACCGCTGCCCCAGTCCCGCCGAGAAAATCCTCATGGACCGCGAGAAAACCGGCTGGCGTCGCTTCTGGGCCCGCTACGCAACCCAATTCCTTAACCTCAAGAAACTCACCGCCAACATCCCAGAAGACTTCTATAACGACTGGGCAAAAACTGATCTCCCCTCTTTACTCAGCGACCCGCGCTGGGAAATGCTCGAGGTGCCGGACAACGAAGGCGATTATGCTTTCTTTGGTAGCTACTTCCCCTTCACTTCTTTCCGGCATTCGTATCCGCGTAAACGCGGCCATGCAAAGTTTGTTCAGCGGGTCTTCTTCCGCAGAGACGAGGAGCCGCTTTCCCTGCCTAATCATCACGCACATCTCTCCAGCGCTAAGTGCGAAGCTCGCTATATCTCTGATGCGGAGATTGCGGATAGAATGCCAGCTGTGGAGCATCGGTTCTGGGTAACTGCAGATAAAGGTGCGGAGAAGCTTGGTGCGGTGGCTGTTGGTGGGAAGCGCGAAGCTGAGACGAGTGACGATGTTGAAGAGCTGGAGAGGAAGAGGCAGAAACTAAGTCGATATACTGAGCAGTTACTTGCACGCCCCGCTCCCGACGTGGATCACATTCATCGTGAATAGTATACAGCAATCATAGATCAACAGGGAACAAAGTAGATGAGGTTCATGTGTTGCATTCGTGTATACATTATTGACCGTGTTTCAACTCCAACCCAAAACATAATTGCTGGTACACATCTCCAGTCTCTTTTACATAGACGCCCACTCGACCGAGAAAGCGCGGACGGGATCCTTGCCATCCTCCTTCGGCGCCTTGGGATCCTCTCCGCCAACCATGTAAGCCTTCTTCGTGCCCGTACCCAATCGTCCACCGCCTACGATGTCTAGGAGATCGAACCTCTCATCCCAACCCAAGCCTGTGGCAAGAAAATGGCTGTGGTAGCGCAGAGGATCGCCAGGGTAGACGGAGTAGTTGCAACCAAAGCGCAGCCCGGGCATGAAGAAGTAGCCGCGGGAGTGCAGGAAGCGGAAAAGTGGGTAGCTCTTGGGGACTACTGGCAGGGGCCGGGACTCGTCCTTTGGCGGTGTTGGTAGCGGAGGTGTTGATGTGGTGGGAGTGATGTATTGTTTTTGGGCGAAGACGCTCTTGTGAGAAGTGCTCTTGACAGTAGGGACAGATGTCGCGGGCTCAGAGTCGAACAGTGAGGTCTCAGCTGTAGGGTCAACTTCCTCTGGATCCTCGGCTGTTTCGGCCTTGAACTCGTTCAGCATAGCCTCTTCCAGCTGTGTTTGTTCTTGCTGAACCTCTTCGGGCTCCACGATTTCTTCCTTGACCAACAGCGGTGTAGCTTCTTCCAGCTTGACTGGCTCTACCTTCACTTCAACAGGGGTATGTTCCAAAAAGGAAGACCCCTTCATGATAGAGCCAAGATCTGAAAAGGACGAGCCAAGGTCAGGGGTTTGCGGAGGAGATATTGTAGCTTCGCTGAGAGACTGTGCGGCTACTTGTGGCTTCGCTTCCACTAGAGAAGACTCCATGAAAGACGATCCCTTCATGATGGAACCAAGGTCGACAAACGACGAACCAAGGTCAGAAGCAACAGTAGTCGACGACTCAGAAGGTGCTGACGCTGCTGATGGAGCGGTAGTTACCAACTGAGACTCAAGGAATCCTGAGCCCTTCATGATGAAACCGAGGCCGGACCCAGCAGGACTGGGCAGATCGGTGTGAACTGTCTCATCCGTGGGCGTGCTGTCTGCTACCATAGGGGGTGTCGCAGTATCGATGACTGTTGCAGTGCTATCCGCAACACTGGGCGTCGTCTTGGTTGCGACCTCCTTCCTCAGACCCTTCTTCTTCAGAGCCGCCTCCTTCTTCTTCTCTTGTGCCGCCAAGCTTTCGCTCGCAGCCTCCACACCTTGACGGTCCATCTCCGCAAGGTACTTCAGCCTGTCTGCTCTGCTCATCTCCTGGAACCCCTGACGATGTGTTTCTACATCATCAACGATGTACGCATGTCCTCCTTCCACAAGCACTCTGGCCTCTTCAGGCATCAGCTCAAGCGGAATACCCAGGAAGACGTTCTGCTGCGACAGGTTGGGGATAGTGCCGACTAGGACGCCGCAAATGTTGTGGTTGCGACGAACGTGCGAGACAACGTCGACGTCGAATAGGAGGTGTCGTCCTGCCACGCACGAGATGGGGAAGGGTTCTGTGACTTCTTTTGGTGCCGGGGCGGGCGCCATGATGTCGATCTGAAGCAAGAGCTGTTAGCTTTGCTGCTTGGCAAAAGGTAGGTGTTGCAAAAGAGTAAAGAGGCTTAAGGTTGGATCATAGTGTGAATACAATAATTTGAGTCATCAAGTCCCATCTTGTGGGATTCAGGGGATTGACAGATTAATTATGGTGTTAATCATAAGAACCTCGGGGAGGACCCCAGGCGTGGAAATTGCAGAGACATGCTTACCTTCACTTGTGTGGTTTCATCGTGGTGGACGATTTGATGAGGGATAAAATTCCGTTTGCTACGGAGTTTTATAAACGGCGTTTTAGCGCGTGGTCAGTGCGGCTGAACCCCACCGCAGCAGCCATGCGACGCGTTCCTGCATTGTAAACATTCAACATTGACAAGTCAACATGTCGACAAACCGTGCTTCGGCCAGCAATGGCGCACAGCTAGCGCCCGAGAAGACATACTTTGAGCAGCAGCGCGAAATGCTGGTGGGCGAGATCGCTCAGGTACATACACCGCCCCGCACCTCCTCATACACACCGCTGCGTCCTGTCGCCCTGAGAGTACCGCCGAGACTGACCTAGTGTGTAGAGTCTTGAACTTGTCCTCCAAAACATAAACAAACTGAACCGCTCTCTCGAGGAAGTCACCCAAGTCGGCACCGAGTTCGCGCCCGTCGAGTCGCTATGGAGCCACTTCGAGAACGTTATGGCAAAGGACCCAAACGAGACTCAGGAGAGCGCACAGGAGGGGCAGACGGAGCACGAAGGGGCCACTGAAGTGACGGAGTATCAGAAGTGAAAACGACACAACGTTGAACCGATGAGATGAAGGATTCGCAGTGACCTACAGTCACAGAGCGCACATGTCGGCGGCAGGAAAGACTCAATGTCAACAATGAACCAAGGCCAAAGATGGAGTCTGAAGCAGCTTGGAAACGTTGGTTTGTCGAGTCAAGCTACGATTCGACATGGAGATAGTCAGAAAGCGTGTTCGACTCTCGACCAAACCAGCGGTACGAGCGATGCCGTCAAACGAAGCAGATGCAACGGTGGCAGAGACAGGCCACCCTCCAATCTGGGCAGTGGTCAGACTGTTGCTCTGTAAAAGAAGAAGAGCGGTACACAGCGCCCTCTGACAGTGCAGCAAAATGAACATCTCAAGTAGAAACAGGATGTTCTAGATAGGACACGAATTGCAGCGTGAACATGATGTGCCGAGTTAGGAAATGCTACGTATCAATGGGTCCAACAGCTGGTCAGCATCTGCCTGGGGTGACCTTGTTCATGAAGGAGTTCATGTTTAGCAACCAACTATGATGTCAAACATCTACCAGAAAAACCACGACAGATGTCGAGTAATGTGTTAGTCTGCTTGGGCATATCACTGCATCAGCAGGTCAGTTATCACTTCATTTGCGCATGTAGACATGAAAGAATATGGAGAGATATTTAAAATTTATTTCCTGAGCGCGGCGATAGTGCGGCCACGCACAACTAAATACCGAATACAGATACAGAATGGGGAAATGCACACGTAGACTTTTCAGGTCGGAGCCCAGTCGTACAAATTGTCGCTCAAAAGCAGCCAGAAAAAAACGCCGTCAATCATGTACGTGTAGGAGTCTACAGAAGTGGTGGCAGGCACAGGCAAGCCTTGTTCACCCGTTGTGCTATGCTGCCGGGATGCAAAAAGGAGTCGAAGGCGTGATGAGATGGTCATGAAGCATCTTGATCGTGTCGTCCAGCGTCGTATGTCGAGATAGCCGCCTCCTTTGGTGAGGGTGGGAGTAGGAATGCTCAGAGAATCGTGCACCCCTTGCTCTTCTTCTTCTTCTTGATGGGCAAGTCGGACATGGAAGTGGGACTCCGCCCAGACGCCGATGTGGTGACAGTCTCCCGGCGGATGTCTGCTGGTGTCTTCCACTCGTCGCCAACAGCAATTGTCACAGCTGTGTCGAAGATTTCCTCGACACCATCCTGCTCTTTACTACTGCACTCCATGTACATGGCACCCATCTTCTTGGCGACAGCACGGCCCTGGTCGGGTGTTACTGGCGTCAGGCCTTGGGTCTTGAGGAGCTCAATGCAGTTCTTCTTGTTACGGAGATCAGACTTGAGGCCGAGCAGCATGAGCGGCGTTGTGGGGCAGAAGTGGAGGACTTCGGGGTACCACTTAGACGAGTTAGTGCGTGCAACTAAAGTGGGAAACCGGGCAGCGTACCTTGTCCATGACGTTTTCGAGCGAGTTGGGGCAGTCAATGGCGAAGCAAACAAAGATGATGTCGGTCTCTGGGTAGGAGAGGGGTCGCAAACGGTCGTATTCCTCTTGTCCAGCAGTATCCCACAGGGCAAGCTCGACCATCTTGCCTGTCGGCAGATGCGGCGTCTGGGTGATGTAGTTCTCAAACACCGTCGGCACGTATTTCTGCGGCGGTCAGCAAGGGTTGCAAGGTAGGTGTCGCTGCGTGGTCGACATACCTCTGGGAAGTTGCCGGAGCTGTAGCTGATCAACAGACATGTCTTGCCGCACCCGCCATCGCCTACGACGACGAGCTTCTTCGAGAACTGCGGGGGCTCGGTGATGGCGGTGTTGTTTGTTTGTGTGGTGTTGTAGGAGCTGACTGTGCCATTGCTGTTGCGCTCGCTGGGTGTGCGTGTGGGCTTGCGGACAGGGGTGATGGTCGCGGCGGTGGGTGCTTTGGTGCTCTGCTTGCGGCGCAGGTAGTCGTAGTTTTGCGAAGGGGCGGTGGCCATGGCGGGAGAGTGTGTAGAGGCAGAGGTAGTGGTAGAGGTAGTGGTAGAGGGAATGCTGTCTTCAGTATCGGCGGAATGGAATGCGAACAGTGGTAACAATGCAGGACGGCGGGCTGGAAGATGGGAAGCTGGAAGCTGGGGCACTTGGTCAGCGGTGGTAGCGAGTGGTCGAAGCTTATGGGCCGTCGTGTTTATAAACTTGGTTGCCGTCATTCTCCCCGGGCAACCACGCTTGGGGCTCGTCGCGCTACCCGCCGGCCCTCTGTCACCTCCAAGGTCCAGCGCACGGCCTCTTGCTGCACGTCGCGCACCCACTGCACCCACTGCACCCACTGCAACCACTGCATCCACCCCGCCCGTGCTGGCCATGATCGCCCGTCCTGTCTCGCGACTCTCTCCCGCCGACTGCTGCCATGTCGCTCCAGCCTGATGCGCCCACGACCGCCCCGGCCCACAAGGAGAAGCGGCTGGATGCGGGAAACCGTCACCACGACCACTGTGCGTGCCGCCGGGATGCAATTGACCGAGACGCAAGCTGAGCGCTGAACAGATGCTCGACGACTGCCCGCCTGGCGCAACGCCCTGCGCCAGCGCCTCATACCCATTGTCCGCTGGGAGACGCCGTGGCTCGCCTGGCTGCAGGACAACGTGCGCTCGCCCGCCCTCGACACGTACTTTGCCTACACAGCCAACCTCGGCACCCATACCTTCTTCATGATCTTCCTGCCCATCCAGTTCTGGTGCGGCTACACCAGCCTTGGCCGAGCGTATGTCACCCACCTGTCACCCAAATCTTGTCCCTGGTGCGACGTCTGACGTGAACAGCACCGTCTTCATGCTGGCCGCTGGCGTCTACTGGAGCGGCTTCCTCAAGGACATGCTATGTCTGCCTCGCCCACTGTCGCCGCCTCTGTCTCGAATCTCCATGTCCGGCTCTGCTGCACTAGAGTACGGCTTCCCCTCGTCACATTCGACCAATGCCGTCTCCGTCGCCTTCTACGCCATCTACATGTTACGGCAGTCAGACGAGTACAACTCTCGGGTCAACATTGCTCTCCAGGCCCTCTTCTACTTCTACGCCCTATCCATCATCGTTGGACGACTGTATTGCGGCATGCATGGATTCCTTGACGTCCTGGTCGGAAGCACGCTCGGCGCCCTCATCGCTGTGTTCCAACTCATTTTCAGCGATTGGATTGATTCGTGGATCTTCAGCGGTTCTTACAAGGATGTCATCATTGCCACGCTGGTCATCTTCGTCTTGGTGCGCATCCATCCCGAGCCTGCTGACGACTGCCCGTGCTTCGACGACAGTGTGTCGTTCTCTGGTGTGGTAGTTGGCATCAACATCGGAGCATGGCATTACGCTCAGTCAGGGTTTGCCATCAACGATGCCTACCCCTCGACGGTGCCATTTGACCTCGCCGAGATTGGGCTCCCTAGGGCTATCATTCGCACGTTGCTTGGTGTTGTTATCATCTTTGTATGGAGGGCTACTGCAAAGCCTGCTTTGTTCAAGATTCTGCCGCCTCTTTTCCGAGTCCTAGAACGCGGTCGCATGAACTTACCACGTGCCTTCTTCCTGAACGCATCTTCATACACCTCGATCCCTAACATGCGCGACGACGACAACGTCATCCCACCTGCTTCAGAGCTTCCACAGATGCTCAAGAACCTAGCCCACCCACGCAAGAGATCGGTCTCGGTTGGCCCACAGTCGGCCTCGGATGCCTACGAGACGCTTGCTTACCGTAACCGCCGACGACGAGAAAGCGTTCACTCGTCGGACGGCACTGTGCTCGAAGACCTGGAGTGGTCTTCCAGTCCACCTTCCCAAGCAGTAACGCCGGCAGTTGAAAAGGGTCAATCGGTTCTAGGAACCGGCCTATTCCCCACCCCGATGGCCTCTCGCGTGCACTCTTACAAACAGATGATGGGCACAGGCAATGTTCAGACCCCGAACCAAAGTCTTGAGACCCCTCCAGAGAGTGACTCGGACTTTGCAGGTGATGCTCAGATGAAGACTGAGGAAGAGAATGAAAAGAGGGAAATCTTTATGAAACTTACGAAGCCACGTGTGCGATACGACGTCGAAGTTGTTACAAAGCTCATTGTGTATAGCGGTATGTCGTCTGACTGGATCGTGCAATGATATATTCTGACGAACGTACAGGTATTGGATGGTTCGCTGTCGCACTTGACCCCATCATCTTCGAGCTTGTCGGCCTGGGTATGGGCGTTCGACCTTAGAGCTTCGTGCCTTGTCACATATTTGTCTTACTTTGGCTTCGCTGCCCCATATACACCTTCTCGTAGATGTTACCACAATACCCACTTGGCTGGCCCTTCGTGGAGTACCAAATCAGATACCCGTTTCACATGGACTGTCATTTCGCTATCTTATTCAATATCAGTTCTACCCCAGTACGCATTCAAGAGTTTGGATCCGCGGTACGACCGTTACACACCGCCGTTGTGGGTCGACACGAAAATTGATGTTCGCTAGCGTCTGTGGGCCGTCGTGTCCCTTACTCCATCCAACAACAGCCTTCTGACTCAACAACGACTATCACAGCGCCCCATTCTATATATTTTGCTGCTGTTGTCTCTTACATCAGAACACAGGTCTTGTGCTTGGTAAGAACGGTAGTTATATACAAATTCTCCAAATTTTAATGCTTATAGCTACTTTTTCTAGATAACTTAGAGATAGCTAATTTACTAATAAACAAATAAACAAATACACAATGAAGTATATCTATAACGACATGTTTAGATAAACAGAAAATATAAGAACAAGTCGTAGTAGATAGGTTTGCCTTAGTATCTAGATTGATTCTAGGTGTGGTCACTTTTTATAATAAGCATATAGAGCTGACGAGTTTTAGAACCCTTTTTACGACGCACAATAAGCACACAGATTTATGAGTTTTCATTAGAGTTGAGTGTTGCTAACGTTGTTACCTGACTTATATCATTACGCTGTCGGCTGGCACGAACAAGTACATAGCCAGCATGTAGCGAGGAATAGATGCAGGTTGGACATGACGTTGCAAGCATCGCGCGTCAAGAACTGCCAAACTGACCAGAACCCAGGAGTATCCAGATCTGTCAGCGATCCTCTGCGCGACGACAGCAAGCGGTCAACAACAATTGCGACGGGACGATGGAGAGTCCTGCAGAGAGACAGTCTATTGCTTCTTCGCCTTCTTACCTACCCTCGACTCCTTGCGACGCTTCTTCATCTCCGGCTCAGGGGGCGAGTCGTCCTCAGGAAGATCGAAGATGCTGGAGTCATCGGCAGCTTTGGCTGGAGCTCCACTCTCATACGGGGCTTTGAACTCCCTCTTCGCTGCAGGTGGAACAGGAGCATTCATCTTCGTCGGAGTCTTAGCCTTCGCGAGCGTGCGCATACTAGCAGTGTCTTCAGTGGGAAAGACATCAGCGGAAGGGCCAACACCCGCGGCGCCAGTACCAGTACCACCAATATCCTTGTTGCGACGACGACGAGGCTGGTTAATCTTGCGCTTCTCAGCTAGTGAATCGAGCAACATCTCGTCTTCGCTCTCGTCCGCTCGCTTGTGAGTTCGCAAGGCGCTGTCGAACAGCATCTCATCTTCATCATCAGAACCCTCTGTGCGGGCGGCTTTCTTGGGTCCAGTATTGGGGTCAGGAGCTGAGCGCTTACGCTTTCCACTGCCAGTAGCCGGTGCCTTGCCCTTACCCTTGCTGTCGGCCTTCTTCTCGGCCTCCCCCTCGTTGTCATCGTCAGAAACTTCCGCAACATCCTGGTCGCTCTCAACAGTGACATCTTGAGCCCATGGAAGATCACCAACTGGGGCAATGACTCCAGGAGGGCAGGTCTTGCCGATTATCAGAACCTGATGTCCGATCTCGAACCCTTCCCCCATCACTTTGTCCTTCTTCCTCTTGTTTGTGGCCTTGTACGGACGACGCAGGACTTGAGCAGCCAAGGCCAGATAGTTGGTTGACATGTGGCGCTCATACATGCCCATTTCAGTGATGTTGGCTAGGGCAAGTAAGGTTCGCCAATGGGGATGATGCTTGTAGGTAGGCTTAGCACAGAAGTGCTTGATCTTCTCGTACGCCGACTCATCCTTAAGCAAAGATCCAGGGCAAAGGTTGACTTCGGATTCACTGTTGCCGGGGTACTCTTCAGCGAAGAAGCGGTCCAATATCCAACGCACGTCTCCAGGCTGGGCAGCGCTACGCTGTTTGACTTCCTTGACAAACGGCTCAAGGTAGCTCTGTCTCAGTGTGCGTGATGTCGATGAAAGTAAAGGTAGGCCAATTGGAGCATCGAACTCGGCAAAAAAGCTCGCGGGAAGGTAGCGCTCGCTTGTCAAGCGGTCTCCAGGGCTCACCATACCAAGAACAGTGCCAAGAACATTGTTCACTGAGCTGCCAGTCATATGCTCCCAGTGATTGAGGAATTCGTCTCGGTTGGCTTAATCTTGTAACATGAGGACAAGTCCAGCAATTGGAAGCGTCTCGTCTTTACCGTTGCCGCTGGCGTTGGGCATACGTGCACGATCTCCGACGGAGACACCATCTGCATCGCGAATGTCTATACCGGTTGCGGTACTATTACAAATCAGCATCTGTGGTGTCTACACTGTAACTGTAAGATGACTTACTACCACAAGAAGCGCTTGTCAACTTCGGGATCATCAGCAACAACATTGTCGGGAAGAGCAATAGGCTCAAGCAGTTGTTGGCCTCCCACTCCGGACTCCTTCCAGCGAAGCTGATGTACAGGTCTGACTCCTAAAGGCTGCTTGCTGTAACCAGGAAACCCAATCCTCCGAACGTCGAGCTCGAAAGACCCAGCCAGTCCTCCCACTGTCAGACCGCTCGTATCGCGCTTGTCCTTGCGGTCGCGCCCGACCTTCTGCTCTAGAAAGCCCTTCTGAGGTCTCGCAAGAACACTCGCCAGCGCTTTTCGAGACTGCCTAAAATCTGACTCCACCTTCGAGGCGGCTGCCCACTCGGACTTGGCACGTGCAAACGCCTGCCCAAAGGGATGAGTGACATACAGCTTACCCTTCAGGTGCGTCAGTAGCTGTTTGCAAATGTTCAGTCGATAGTTGGGAGCGTAAGGAATTGGCTCGTTCTGGTGGAGATCAACCACCTTGCCCATGGCGGCCCAAGCGAGGGAAAGCACCATTGCAATCAGACGTTGGCTCAACTCTTTCATATGGCCAGCGTAACCAAGCATACCAGGGTGGTAGCAGGGGATGACGACGAACTCGGTACCAGCAGCACCGGCCGTATCGTCGTTGTTGTTGAGGTGGGCGAGATGCGGCTGACCTAGGACGTTGTTGAGCCAGAAATCCGCGCTGCCGCTACGACAATTCGAAATACTGGCATTGTAGTTTGTGAAATCGTTGCTTTTGAAGGGCTTAAAGTTGTTTGTTGCTGCGAAGGTTGGCTGTATTGAGTTCGAAGATTAGCGGATCTGCGGCAAGGTATCACCTGGCTCAGGAGACTTACCATCAATCCGAAAGAGACGACAACGTAAGGGTTGGAGGTTTTCAAATACTTTGAGCTGTACTTGTTGGCTGCTCCATAGTCATTCTTGTGCTTGACATACCAAGGGAAGTAGTCAAAGAACGGCAGCTGGTTCTCTTGGGCAAGACGCTTGGTGAAGCCCTCGTCAAAGGCATCAGGCAATTTCTCCCAATAACCGAAAAAGTTGAGCAAGACAGAAACAACGTCAGCGGTACGGCCACCTGCTTCGAAGAATTGCTTCTCATCCTCCTCATGGTTATCGCCAAGATCAGAACCAAAGAAGACCATGGCGGCGGAACCATCTGGGAGCTGCTGGAATGCGCCTTGATCCACCAGCATCTGCTCCGTGGCTGCTGAGAATGTGTGCTTGGACCTGTAACCTTCACGAGTGGTTGGGTTGTTGTTGACGTATTTTGCTACTTCACGCGCGTAAGCCTTTAACTTTTGAATGGACGCTTCAGAGCAAGGAGCTAGCTTGTCAAGCTTAGCCGCGGTGTTGGTGCGGAGCATGTCGAAAGTCACCTTGTCGTTGTTTATGAGAGTGATAAAGCCGTTCTTACCACCTGCGTCAGTGTTTAGAACGCCATCACCAAACACCGCAATGAGTGCTTGCTCGAACATGTCTTGAAGATCTTGAGATGTGCCCTTGAATGCTCGTGCATCGCGGAACTCAAAGATCCTCGCCTCTTGCACGACACGCTTGCAATGCGTATATGAAGTAGCATAGAAACGCCCAAGGAAGGATCTAAGCGACGTGGAATAAACGTCACTCCTGTGGCGAGCCCATGGATCTCGGCCGGTTTGACCAATGTACCTCAGTGTGACTGTATCCGAGTCCTTCATCTGCGTGACCATCTCCCACCAAGCATACAAGTTTCGATTCATGTCAAACCCGTCGAGCAACATCTCTTCAAAGATCTTGCGAGCTTCGAAGATGGTCATGGCAAACTCTCGAAGATAGTAGACGGCCTGGACAGTCTTGTTGTACTGTTTCTCCTCCGCCTTGATCAACCTTTTGTCGTTCGGGGTGATGCGCACGAGGTGAAATATCTTTTCGAGCATGTCCGTAGGCACAGAGAGAGGGCACTCCAGGAGAAGACGCCACTCATCCTGCTCATGAATTCTATTCGAGATCAGCCAAAATGATCCACGAACCCGATTGAGTAGGTAGGTCACTTACCCCTTGGGTAGACACCACGAAGGCGGTGCGTCTTTGAAAAGCTCTGGGGACACTCCGCGCGCTTCCAGACGAGACGCAATGACAGACTGTACGTCGTTTCGAAGATTGGATTCCTTGTCGTATATGCCATCAGGCAACTTGACAGTAGTCGGGTACCAGTACGTGACACTCTCCCTAGAAGTATCTACGTTCTGCACATGGCCTACTGCGAATGCAACGTCAGGAGCTGTGTCACTACGGAAGCGGCGAATCTTCTTGAGGAGGCGGGTCGCATCATTGCCTTTGGGGCCCGACTTGGAGCGCCCTGTTGGCAGTGATGCCCTTGCGGCGTCATTGGCTTTTGGACCCTCGTCCATAGCTTTTGTTAAGTCAGTATAATGAAGGTCAAGGGAAGCAGCATAGATGTGGTGAAGGAAAGGAGCCAGCTCACTTGCGTGGTTTGAACAAGATAGACCAAGGTGGGGTGGGACGTGGCAGCTGGGAAGGGGGCGTGCAGAAGAGACCAGCATAGGCGCAGTGTGGGACGGGCTAAGATATTTAAATGACCTAGTGCTTTCGTGAGACGGTATAGTGGGCGTTTATTCGCTACGTGTCCAGTGAAAGAAGTGAAGGTAGTGTGCAGCGCACCTCATGCTCGTCAAAACGTTTTAACATCTTGCTTTTTTGAAGATATACATTCCAGACGCTGTTAACGGAATAACTCCTGTTTTAGGTACGAGCTTTTATTAATCAGTATAATGCTGCACTGTGGCATGTGTGTTGAGAGAGCTGCAAGGACGAAAGACAGAAACTCAGATAGAGAAAGAAGCCTAGACGTACTATTGTTTGCACATCTAGACTAGAAGTGTTAAAGAGCATTAAATACCTCTAATAGGATTTCAAGTTTATCTTATTTCTATAACTAGTTCTGCTAGCCCATGTTGTCTAATTAGCAAAGACATAGCATGTGTAAGGAGACTTCAAGAGCACAAAGATAGCGAGATCTAGTGAAACAAGAGGTAGATTCAAAGGGATAAAATAGCAGACAAAGAGCTATCTAGGGCACAGGAAGCTACGTACTATATAGAGAAAGGAGCTAGCCTGTGCCTGCTAGCGTGGCTAGCAAGTAAAAAGAGAAAGGAGTAAGAGGCAAAGGCCTTTTACTATCTCAAAGGAGCAACTACTAGTAGGTGTGACCAACGCCTAGCAGGTTGTGACCAATGAGATAGGGAAGAGTCCTAACAGCATAATAGCCTACAAGCTTGCGAGCCTGCAGCACTGAATAGCGCAAAAGAATAATAAAAGTAAAACGCATAAGCTCTTTGTCACGCTTAGCTGTTTAGTATCTTCTACTTCGTCTTTTTTGTCGTATCTCGCAAAATAATTCTAATCTAGATTTTATATCTCGGAAAATTTTCATCAATAGCTATAATTAGCGCGGTCTTGTGGTGTAAGTTCAACCACAAATCTTCAGCTTTCGAGCCCGAGCTAACAACCATCAGCTAGTGGTAGTAAGTCATACAGTTCGCCTTCACAGCAGCAACAACATCTAACAAGCATTCCAGTGATTCTCGCTTAGGGTACCTAAGTAAACGTGCGAGAGGCCCCGCGTTCGAGTCGCGGCAAGACCCATTTTTTGGAGCCTTGTGTAGGGCTGGGCTGGTTGTTTTTTTGCTCAGGAATGGGTCGGATTCATGGATACAGAAGACTGACTGGAGAACCATATAAATCACGAAAAGCCAACACTCACAGCCCTGTGCATGAAGTTGGAGGCTCTGCATGACTCGTCGAGCTTGGAATGAACAAAAAAAGTGCAGTGTTAGTTTGACTCCGTGCCAGGATACTCTGGACCACCCTTTTCGCAATACGGGAGGGCGTCTTTCATGTTTGTAGCTACATGTCGTTTAACAGTGCTTGCAGGTGTCACTCCAAATATGACTGTCGTTGAGGCTACGTTCGTTCTTCTAACTTGCACTTTCTCTAGGCGAAGAACCATGTGTACCAAGGACAGCAACACAACGTATCGTATTGTATAGCGGAAGACATCTTTGTGATGTCCTAGCACCAATTACACTACTCTCTCAAAACATGCAGACATCAGGGCTTAGGAGTGGTGCTTGTTTTATTGAGATAAAGCTTCTGTGGGTTTCCCGTTTCTCTGGACACGACTATTCGCACATTAAATTGTAACGTCGCAACTTTTACTTTGAATTATTTTCTGATTGCTGCTAATGACTTTCCATGCACATAAATGTACGCTGACGGACTTGTAGGAATTAAAACACTTGCGTTGTTGCGTTGTATTGCAGTGTGGTTCGCCTTCGACAGCCTCGCGGTGCTCACAATACCAACACCAACACGTGCGTGATGGGAGTTTGGACCTGCTCGCCCTTTCACTTTTAGAGAACGTGACCTGTAGCCTGTTACCGGACTGTTTGCTTCTCTCACCTGAGTACGATCGACCGGACAAAGAAGCTACGAAGCAGAAGTGAAGGTGCATTACCAGCAACCCGCTCATGATAAACACTTCAACACCACTCTGCTGCTTACTACTTTTTCCTCAAATACTCAACCATGGCGCCGACCGAGCCGATGGATCTCATCGATATCGCAACCCTCCTCAACTACGAGCGAGTCAGCAGAGAGCCACGCTTTCGCCACACCAAATTCGTACACATCACACGTCCTGACGAGTATGCGCAACTACGACACTTGCAAAACACCTTCCCTTCCAAGCTCCTAAAGAAAAACATCCCCAATTCCCGCACCTGGATCGCGGTCAAGTATAAGAAAGGCGACGACGAGCAGCCTGATCTCCCAAGCAACATGACTGATAAGAACGCACCTCCGATTTCACCTGTGACAGACGAGGAGCTCGAGGCAATCTACTATCGTGTAAGACATCAAGACGGTTGCTTCTCAAGCGCATACCTTCTGCAATGCTTCTTCGACCTCTTCCCAGAAGACACGCCGCTGCGAGTTCGCCATGAGCCCAGAGATGCACCAATAGGTGCGTTCTCCTACACCACCACTATTAGCCACAGAATGGGCATCAGCGACAAACTAGTCTATCCGAAGAACAGCACCGCCGTCATCATCGACAACAATGCGATCAAGGACAACTTCCAGCTCGCTGGTCATGAGCGTCTTATGAATCATGCACACCTAGGTTTCAGCCCTCCAGGAAGCGAGTCCACCATGTCACTCCTCGACCTGTCGTCCATGCAGTTCGGTAACGTAGGTCGTGGCCCAGGCCGAAAGGGTAAGATGCCTTTTGCTATGGATCACGCCTTTGAGTGGGAGTACAGATGGCGGGACTATGCCCTAGGTCACCAAGAGCGCGAATTCTTCAAGAAATTGTTCGCCTGCTACTACCCTGAGGACACCACGTATCTCCAAGAGGTCGCACGACGCGCAAAGGAAAGGTGGGAGAAGAGGGACACTGAGAAGTGGTGCGCTTGCTGCGAAGCTCCTCAGCCAAAGTTCAAGTGCGGTGGCTGTGGTGAGGTATGGTTTTGCGACCGCAAGCATCAGAAGAACGTCTGGCCTTTCCACAAGGGCTACTGCAACAAGGAGCCCATAGGCATATCTGTCAAGGACATGGAGGCAATCATGGAGTCCAGGCAGTGCCCTGAGGATCGTGCAAAGCCGTCGAAGAAGTCAACTTGAGGTCGTGGCGAGAGTAGTAGTCACGGTATCAGATGAACGAGAGAAGGTATGGAATGATGTGAGCCTCATGATCGTTACTAGTGATTGTGATGAGCTGTAATGTGGATCCATTGTTTTCAGCCCTGCCAATGTGATTCGCGCCTGCCCCACGTTCCGACTCTACAAGTAACCTCGTCATGGTGCATGGGTCTTGGCGATGGAACGAGTCACCAAAACTTCGTGAAGATTGCCCCTCTCACAGCAACACCACCCAAACGACCAATCGCCCCGCGCACGCTTATCCTGACTCTGACTGAGCACTGTTATACAGCTCGGTCGTCCGCCAACTCCTCCCGCTCTCCCCCAACAGTTTTATGCAGCCAGAGTCTACCATCGCATCCGAACACGTCCCCACCCAAATCGCCTCCGAAAACCCGCAACTCGCCTCCCAGCATGGACAGCGCCGCGACGATGACCTGCAGCCTCCTCTGCAACCTCACTCAGGTGGGCTGCGAGGAGAGTCTGAGTCACCGTCCGGTGGCAACACACGCGATGCGACGCGTTCAGAGACATCCAGCGCCGACGGCGATGCTGAGACCGAGGGATTGAACGGTCTCAGGCTGTCAACGCCCCCGCCGAGAAACAGAATCGACGAATACGAAAAAGCCCTGTCCAAGTCAGCACGGAAGAATCCTGAAGGGCCTCTCTTTGAGGTGATTAAGAGCACTCGAAAGCCCGACGACAAGCGCTCCCCAATTGCAAACCTGCCCAACGAGGTCTTGATTCACGCCATTGCTCATCTCTCGCCCAACGACCTCGCTGCTGTTGCACTCGTCTCCCGGCGCTTCAACGACCTTGTTACCACCCCACACGCATGGCAAGTCGCCTTCGCCCGCTACTTCCCTGGTCCGCAATCACTCGAAGACGCTTCGGCCTACGCGAACGCCGAAGATAACGGCGACTTTGTGCGATCTGAGAAGAGGAGGTTCACGAGGCTTACTGCATTGGCGACATGGAGAAGCGAGTACATTCTGCGCACCAGGATGCTGCGCTCTCTGGTCCGTGGCAAACCGATGCAAGACACCTCGACACCATCTCGTGCTGGCCTAGTGCAGAGCGTCACACCTGTAGTCACCTACGAAGCCAAGACGTACACTACAATCAACCACATCCACGCTTCCTTTGGTACTGGTCTCAACAAGCGGGAGCCACGATTCATACATGGCGCAGACGATGTCGGCATGGTTACTGCAAGTGACCCAACCATTGCAAAGGTGGATCCTTGGGGTCAGAGTGATCCCAACTTCTACAGCCAGTTCTCGGAACGCTTCCCTGGGACTGCAGAGTGGGGCCTTGGATCTGGCGAAGTTGTAGGGTGTCCGAACGTCATGGACGTATCGCAGCCCCACGGCATGATCTACGGCCAGGGCTGTCCGGAAGGTTCCTGTTACTATCGTGCAACTGACGAGATGCGCGGTCGCTTCATTGCAGAGCCTTTGGATTTTAGCATGCCTGAAGTCGGCATTCCAAAGCTCGGTCTTGATGGTGGAGCCATCTGTTGTGTCTGGATTGCAAAGTCAAATATAATCCCGACTCTGTCGGAAGGCACCATCGGGATGATGATGGGCTCTGCAGCCGGCGTGGTTACAGCCTGCAGTCTCGGCACTGACGGCGTTCGTGCATCGCGTCTGCAGCGTGGTGAACTGACTGCTCGTTGGATCCTCAGCCCAGGCGTTCCTATCGTCTCCATCGTTGTGGATGACAATTACTCGTCCAAACGTCAGACCCAGAATCGCATCTGGGCAGTGGCTCTCAATGCGCTGGGCGAATTGTTCTACCTGACCAAGTTCCCAACTCGCAGCCAGGCTACCACAACAGACATTGTGGAACCTGTGGAATATCAGGCTTGGCTCACTGGGCGAAGTGTCTATTGGAACCTTGTCGAGCCCAGCAGACGTGTTGCAAGACCGGACCCCTATAGCGATGCTGAGGTCGATGGAAGCTATTCGCCACGAACGTCGTGGGATGGAATGGCTTTGGGCAAGCAACAGATTGCGGCAGAAACAAGGGAAATCCAGCAATTCCTTCGAAAGCCGCCCAAGGAGTTCCGCAAGACCTGTCTCGGTTGGGACATGCGCAGACGCCTTGAAGTTGACTTTGCCGGTGACGACGGCAACTATGCCGGCGAAGCTATGGTTGTCTTCGAGTGTGGTCTTGATGAAGGCAGCAGTGCCGATATTAAGCGCTTCACCAGATGGAAGACTAACGAGAAAGACAGAAGTACCACAACTTCCACTCGCGCAGCGACACCACAATTGTCCCAGGCAACTTCACTGTTTGGCGGACCTGCGCCAACCACACAGGATGCTGTACAGGTACCCTTGCGCAATCGTAGCTCATCATACATGTCTTCCAGTAGCTCGCCTGAACGCACGAGTCTTGTAGAGGAGTGGCGTTGTTCCAAGCTTACGTTTGGCGGGTTCAAGGGCACTCGACTAAGCGTGACAGCGTTGGACATCTCGACATTCTCAACACTTACGCTCTCAGAAGACCCAGCCCTCGGGTTCTCGACAATGTCGACGGCGTCATCCCCGTATGCTTCACCAATGTCTGTTGCAAGCCAACCAGCCTCGCCAGCAGATATACCTGGCCAACGAGCCCGATTCTTGGCGGCAGGCACCAAGAGTGGTGTCGTACTCATCTGGGATGTGAGGGCACCTGTCTCACGGTCATCAGAGTACTCCAACAGTATTGAGCCTCTTCGAATCATCTACACCGACTCGCCTGAGATCTCATCTCTGGCTCTGACTTCACTGTATCTTGTTGCCGGTGGCAACGACGGTCTGGTGCAAGCCTGGGACCCACTCGCATCAACCATGTCACCCATTACGACTCTGCACTCTCGCCATGCGTCTAAGGCTCGCAGGCGGCTGGTACAAGCTCAAGCTTCAGCCCAGGGTATCGGCATCAACATGTTCGCTGCTGGCGCCGTCTGTCTTGATCCTGATCCAACTGTCCTTCGAGGGGCTGTTTCATTAGGAAACCAGCTTCGTTGGTGGAGCTTCAGCTCTTCGGCAGCAGATCAGTACAAGAGCAGCAAGCGTCGTCTTCGACGTACTGAGCGTGGCACGAACCAAGCTAACGAACGCTTCGCCGGTACCGGAAGAGTCAACTTGAAGGGATACATCGAGAACGAGCAGTTTGAGCTCGAGCGTGACAAGGTTCAGAGGCGCAAGCAAGCCGAGCGGATGGCTGGACGCTTCGGTACCGAGTTACTCGATGATGAGGATGAGGCCCTTGCCTACGCTGCAATCCTGTCTCAAGAGAGCCTTGAGGCGGAAGAGAGGAAGCGACGCGAGAGCGAGTTCCTTGCTACATCTGTTGAGACAGTAAAGCCTGCACCCAAAAACCATGGTCAACCGTCTGCTCACAACGGAGTCAACGAGGAGGAACTCGATCCCGATATTGCAGAAGCCATCCGCCTGTCCCTCGAGGAAAGTGCTGGAGCCGATCCCTTCTATTCTGACTCGATCGAGCCATCTGCTTTCGACATTCCAATCAAGTACGCCAAAGGCAAGAAATCCGCCTCACCGTGGAACACACCAGCCAAGAAGGGCAAAGCACCTGCAGGCTCAAGCAACAGCAACGAACTCTCGGATCTTGAGTTCGCGATGCAACTCAGTCTCGCGGAAGAGCAAAGCAGAAAGGAAATGGAGGAAGACCAGTTTCCGGCGCTGAGTCCGAAGCCGGGCGGTGGGAAAGGGAAGGGGAAGGGGAGGATGTGGTAGCCTTGGCGAGCGGGTGTGTTTAGGGGGTTTGTAATTGATGGTCGTTTAATACCTTTTGCTTCGTTGATTCTGTATCTACTTCGCTTCATTAGCATCTGGCAGTCCTGGCTTATGCTGCACTTTACACCATGCTTTGGCGTGCGCGAGGCTTCAACTCTGCTGCGTCTACGTTTCAATCTTACATCTTTCTGCTCTAAATGTTCATGCTTTGTTCGTCGATAAATCTTCTCAGACCACATGACTGTCTGGTCAATTAGGTATAAGCTGAGAGGTTGTTCAACACTTGAGCTAATTCTATTAGGATTTGGAGAACCTAGAAGAAGCTAATGTAACACAATGATGGTTAAGGCCGATAGCTCGAAAAACCAGCGCTTCAGACGAGACATATCCTACGCATTCCAGTTCCCGCGTTGTAGTCACCATCAGGCAACCCATCACCTGGAGACACTTCCAATATCCTGTGTTCAAACCTGCAGGCACCAACGCCCTGATCCGGCTTTGCCATAGCCCTGCGATCCATAGAAAGGCTCAACTTAGTCATTCCAATCCGCTTAAACGTTCCTCTTTCCTCCCCAGAACGCAGCAGAAGACAGAGTAAATACCCATTCTTGTGAAGCCCAGAATACGACTCGTCCTTACCGACAGGTAGGACCCACACCTTAATATTTAAATTGTCAATGCAATCAGCATCGCGCGCAGGACAGTCGAGATACACATTGGTGTGACGCTCCTTGTCGAGATCGCCGCGGCCGGTTAGTTGCCAGCAATAACGACCTTTGGGCATGGTGAAGAGATGGATTTGGCGGAGCTTGCCCCACAACAAGAGTCGAGCATCTTGAACGATTCCGAATTCGTTGTCGGTAAGCGGTGTTACAGAGACGCTTTCGATGGTGATGAGTATGCTGCAATCGGTCGTGGCGGTGCTAACGATGCCATGGCCTGCAACATCTATAGCAGCCCAGGAGAATGAGGGGGCTCGGTATTCTGGCGGGAAGGTTGCAGGATGAGAGAAGTTGCGGGTGATGCTGTCGAAAGCGGATTCTACGCGCCACAACAGTTGGGCAGCGATGTTGGTTCGCCAGAGGCCGGCGATGTAATCGCTTGCTGTTTCCGAGGCTACGACTCTTGCCAGACCCGACAAGGCTATCAGTTTGTCTTGAGGGAATGAGATGGCTGTCTTGGTGTATGCGTCGACGACAGCTGCCCAGAGCTCCAAAGGCGAAGGTGGAGTTGGCGTGTTGGTGGCCACTCCATTCCCAATCTTTGCTTTTCCCGGGCGGACGCCTTCGACTATGCTTTGGTATCTCGATCGGTGGCCAAGAACACTAGGTGAATATCCATTGTCGGTAGCGGAGCCTTGCTCAGTGTAAGAACAACCACACTCCCAACCCACCTGATCGTGGCAGAAATGCAATACTCTCGGCGACATCAGCCGCTCTTGTACTACCCAGCCACGTGTATTGACTGGCCCTTTGTCCACCTCTTTATCCCAGAAAGAGACATCTCTTATGTTACATAGCCGTAGAAAGGGACGGTCTCTGTCGACAACGGGCTCATCCTCGGGTCTGATGTCGCTAGGCCGGATGTGGATCTGGGGTGTCTTACCACGATAAGCCAGTGGCAACCCTTCAATATTGAGAATGACTTGATCTTCTTCCAGCAGCTCGAGATCTCCATCTCTGAAGAACCCTCCATGGCTATTCGAAGAGGCGGTGGCAGAGAGATTGAGGAAAGTCTCGCTGTAAATTCGGTCCATGACAGCGGACTGTTCAATCCAGTCTTGCTTATCATCTTGTATAATGCAAAGTGAGTCGATCCAGAGGTATCCGACTTCTCTTAAGCTGGCTGCAAAGTAAACGGCATCTTGAAAAGTCCTTGGCAAGTCTTGGACTGGTATACCATTTACAAAGTCTTGAACACACTCCTTGGTCAGGCGATGGCTGACTGTCCCTCCCCAACAATGTGACAATGTCACGTACTCCTTGTTTCCCCCACAATAGCCGGGGGTCTCAGTATCCGGCCCCGCCCAGTGTTTTGTCTCAACAAGCTTGACATGCACATCCTTACGCCGGTAGATAGATGTCCCATCGCTACTAGTTGCAGCTGAAGATTTCAAGTTTTCAAGGCTGAGAAGTCGTGCTGGGTAGAAAGTCCGTGGTGCCAAACCGTAACACCTGCAATCATCTAGCCACTGCAAGGCGGTTCCGTAGTCTTGGCTGTGGCATGTATCGTGCGGCTCTTGATTCAAGCTTTTTCTTGCCCGATAAGCAACATGGACAGAGTGTCGGTCAGGACTGGCAGTGGCTTGATCTCTCTGTTCTAGATAGAATGTGTGCTGGATCCGTGCTTGGTCTTGATGCAGATCGATCTCGAGGCGATAGGAACGACCAGGCTGGTCAACGAAAAGGGAGGCCGTACTCCTCAAAGGCGTGTCGAATATCTTCGAAAGAGAAAACGGATCAGTTGTCGATAGTAGATCTGAAGAAGTGATATTTTGCCGTGGCAGAGGCCCTTTGCTGCGACCCAATTGTACTAGGAGACTCTTATACAATGCACGACAGATATAACAATTCTGTTGTACAGATTTCCGAAAGTTTAGTACATTGGTGTGATGTTCGTATTTCAAGTCGAGTGTCCCTTTCGCAAATCTGCCATCCTGGCGAACAAGCATGTGTCGACAAATAGTGCATACCATTGCGCGCAAAAACGAAGCAATACAAGAGATGGGTTGATTTCAGCTGTCCTCCAAGGAGACGCATAACAGTCTCAGAGACCACATATGGCGGGATCTCGTAGAAGTATAGGTTCCCGGGTGCGGAAAACGAAAATGTATCAGGGCGAGACGCCGCAGTCCTAGATGGTTTCAAGATATTCAACTGGCGAGGAGTTTGTTGACCTATAAAAAGCTGGTAAGTGTGGAGCATGCATATTGGCGCTTAACACCAAGTTTCCCAGACCATCCCATCATACGGAATAGAATTCAAAGAGACGATAATTCCTTGAAGTCGAGCTTTGTACAGCAATGTCAAACCTTCTGTGCATGAATCAAAGACGGATACAGGGCAACGTGAGAAAGGAAGAGTGAAGATATTGACGAGATGTAACGAACGATCGATCTTCCAGTCCAGTTATCGATGGACTTGTCGTTACATTCGACGCCTTGCCGAACTGATGACCGACACGCTCCTGATTAAGTTGACGTATCTTATGCCTCGTTCGATGGTATTGCCAGCAAAGCTTACAAGACCTGCAATTTAACGGGACTCTGGAGATAAATTCAATAGATCCTGCGTCGACAGACTCCACATAGTATTTCATCTGAGTGAGAATACTTATTACAAGGTGGGATACATATTAGTGGTTATGCGGTATCAGTGGTGGTGATGCGGAGGTGCTGGAGTCGAAAAGCACGGACCAAACCCGCCATGCCATCTCGCCGCATCTCGAACTTTTGTCCACCGCGACAAGTCAACGACCACACCACCGCCGCCATGCCTGTTCAATTCCTTCGACGCCTCGTACGGCCTTCCATCTTTGCGCAGTCACCCCTGACTGTTGCGCGACCGTCCATCGCTGCCACACCCCTCCACAATGCCTTCGCTGGTCTCTCCCTCGGCCCTACACCCGCATCACGAGCGAACAAGTGCACATTGATCCAAGTACTGCGACAAGGGAGAATCGCCCAGCGAGCACGAAAGCTGCGATCGCCGCAGCTTGCGAACAGACCGGAGCTGAAGGGCGTATGCTTGAAGGTCGGCACGACGAAGCCAAAGAAGCCCAACTCTGGCGAGAGGAAGATTGCTAGGGTGCGATTGAGTACAGGAAAGGTCATCACAGCATACATTCCTGGTGAGGGTACGTCGCAGGTAGAGAAATCTGGTTTGGAGAATCACGGACTGACAAGGAGGCAGGTCACAACGTGCAGCAGCATTCGGTTGTCATGGTACGAGGTGGGCGCGCGCAGGATTGTCCTGGAGTCAAGTATCATTTGGTCAGAGGAGCATTGGATTTGGTATGTGATACATCAAAACTGTATGTGAATCTGTACTAACAAAGCTTAGGGAGGTGTCGGCAGCAGGATTACCTCGAGATCGAAGTATGGAACGAAGAAGCCAAAGGCCGCTGCAGCATAATCGAACGTCATGCGGTAGTGTATATACGTGTAACATATGTTTTGGCATCAAGGGCGTTTACATTGAAAGCAGCTCCCAGTTGCAATGGGAAGAATACAAACTTATTAGCTCAACTGCTTGAGCCGGGGCATCTCGATGACACAGGAAGCCGTGAGGTTGCGGTGGCGCATCATTGAGCTCAGTACCAACATGACGATACTGTATATTGCAACACGATGAATCAGCAAGACTACTCCGGCGGGACTTCAATGCGACTATCGTAGTGTGACCTGGTGACGCACCATTGTGAGCGGTTAATGCAGGTGGGAGGGTTCCAATATTAGTAACAATAGTCTTCCCAGAAGCCTTCAACATCTGTATGGTTACCAAGAAGCCACTCTTCCCATGATTGGTCAGTGGCCGGCTCAGCTCGATCGTCAACTCAAGACTCTTCCTACATTCCAAGACAGATACGACTATGCGTAACACAAGCTCACCTTCGACCCCTCATTCGGGCTTGTGATCACGATCGTTTTTCGCATCCCTCGGATCGACGAGGTCGTAGGAATGATGAGCTGCTCCCACATGTCCTGTGCCGAAGGAGTATAAGATGCCTACAAGCGTGCTCAATATGCACGGCCGTAGCAATTCATAGCAAGCACAGCATTATGTACATTTCACTCTTGCTCTTAAACCTCTGGTAGATATTCCTCTGACCCGGATCCATCTCAATCCAGCACTAACAGCACCAGCACACTCACCCTCGCTATCCCACCCTTCACACCACCCTTCTCTTCCACAGATGTCTCTGTCCAAACTTGCCCAGCCTCGACACCAGTCACTCATACCTACCGCACTGTGATCCGCACCACTATTACAACTACCTCTCTCGCAGCACGCCATTGCCCGTCATTCATCACACGCGTCGACAGACCAGCGCCATGGTCCAGTTGCACCTTTAACGTCGCAACCTGCATCCGGCCGCTTTGTCTGCTCCTCTCGACAATTACACAGCCCTGTATAACAGATAGCTGCTGCACACGTACAGCCACAGACACAGTGTATGCACCGTGTCCGACTGCCTGCCCCAGAGGTTGCGCCACTTCTTGGAGCGTGGTGTCGTCGTGCGCTGGACCACGTACAACATCGACTGCAAGCCCAACCCCATCCACACCTACTCTCACCGGAGAACCAACGCCCTCAAGACTATGCTACACACGAACTGTCAGCGGAACAAATGCTTGTCCAGAGGATACGCTGGGGTGTCCGGCACCAGACTGCATAGTGCTGAGTACGACGACAGTGCCACCGGGGGAGGTGAAGGGATGTAGCGCTACACCAACAATCACGGAGGAGAGGGATTGTAAGGGATATTGCCATGGAGAGTGTCGCACGCAGTGGGTCACAGAGACAGCTAGTGTCTGGTAGGATCTGAAGTGTCTGAGTTTATTGGAATATATCGTAGGAGATGGTGCAAGTGATGACAGGCTTGTTGAATCACCATAAGGCTTTCGTTCCTGAGACATTGCGGCTGTGAGTTTTGTTTATTGTTGGAAACGACGTCCGATGCTTGAAGAAATGATAAGCACGACCACAATTGTTATTGCAATGCTGATTACGCCGGTGTCCATGCATAACACCGCCAACGCCTTCCCAAAATGATGTTCGTTATCTAACGGGCAACTGGTTCTGCCACTCCGGATCAACCTTGCTTTGTTTGAAGAAGCTCTTACCCTTCAACCATTGCCGATACGCTTTGTACCGTTTCTTTGTGCCATCTTCTTCTTCGACGTCCAGTGGATTCTCTTTTACCTTGAGGAACTCCTCAAAATCCTCAATGTCTTCTTCAGTAGTCTGAAACTTGCCGGGTGTTGAGTAAGTCTGCGGCAAAAGTTCTTCAGTAAAAGAAGGATAGATATGTGGGTGAGGGTTTAGCGACTGTGGCCAGGAGTATGTTGGAGCGTGCGAGAATGGCGTACTGACAGACGCGGATGTCATGGGCCGCGAGTAAGATTGGAAAGAACGAATTGAGGCAACGTCAGTATCAATTCGGGGTAGTCCAGACGAAGTGATGCGTATGCTCGATTCGTCCATGTCCGTTGGCGCTTGGACGCTACCTTCAGTCATACACAAATAGTCGTAGTACTCCATGGCGCCGGGGTCGTCTGTACTTGGCATCTCACTACTGACGACCAGGGGTAGATTGAGTGGATGCTCAACGTATCGCGTGTATTCGTCTGCTTCAGCACCAGAGACGGTCGGGTTGATGCTGTTATCGTAGAATTGCTCAAGTGTCCATTGATTGATCAGGTTCTTGTCAGCAGGCTTGAAGCCAGGCCGTACAGTCGAGGCTAGCCCTGTCGATGTCGATGCCGAGTTGGCCAGAGATGGGAATGAGCTCATTGTCGGAGGTGCTGAAGATGGCATGTCTGTTTCAAAGTGTGGATCACGAAGAATTGAATGCGTAGCGGATAGGTTCGTGTCGGGTACACTCAGTTGTACATGGTGGCGTCGTCGAGCCATAATGCTGTTTTGGCGCGAGTCTGACTCGCTCACTGGGTCAAGTATTGTGACACCTTTTCGAGGCCCCTTTTTCAGGTTGTTCCGTTGGAAAGTCTGCTGCTCATGCTGCTTTTTACGAGGTACAAACGGTGACATATTTTCAATGCGCGATGGGGAAAGTCCATCTCTGCTATCTCGTGCAGCCCTATTAGGGGATGCCAGCCTAAATGCAAAAATCTTGAGGAATGATGAGATAGCCAACGGCCGATAGTACTCTAGCCAATAATCATCGCGAAGATTGATGTTCGAGCTTAGTGATTTGTTCTGTACCACTGTCAGGTGATCCGACGGTGGCAATTTTCGGGGCTCAAGATTTGAAGGGGTGAACCAGTTATTGTAATCTCGTCGAGTCCTCTCTAACCATTCGCGGGGGTTGGCATGATGGAGGTAATAATCAGTGGGTAACTCCCATAGCATCGGCTGACCGTGGTTGAATGTGTAGTTGCCAAGAAAAAGGTTGTATGCTTCCTGACGTTGCGAGTCGAGGAACGAGTTGTGGTAGTATCTCTTGAAACTTTCTACCATATCGCGAGAACTGCTCTGCCACTGATTGATCTTCCGGTATGTGGCCATCGTATTCACGAGATGGGATCCGCCGTACTGTATCGCGATAGTGTCTCCATGGCCGTGGAACATGTGAGTAAACATCTCCACGCAGTCAGAGTCGTACTCGACAGTGTTGCCGGCAATGATACCAAGGGCATGCAGCTGTCGACCCAGGGCCCTTTTACCTATCACAAACTGTGCAGCATTGGTGCGATCGAGACAGTCGATGCAGTTGGTTCTTGCCACTCCATTTTGCACTTGAGAGCCGCCCGAAGTCTCGTCGCCGTTCTGGAAGAAGCCTGTCTCAAGCAACACCTTCTCAGCGAGGCTTTCTAGTGTACCTATCACATCCTGCCCTCTCGTTTTAGCTGCGCGTGACATATCAAATGCCTCGTATCGTATCTTCTTGTCTTTCGGTAACGATTGGTTGAGATAATCGATGCAGTACTTGTATTCGTATAGCAATTTCGACTCCCTTGGTGTGCGTTCTCGTGCTTTGATTAAATTCAACGCAATGACCGGAGCGCCGTATCGTTCGAACAGATCATCGAAATGGAGAGCTGCAGCGCTGTAGAAAGGATCCACAAGGCTCAAATCAATATCCGGTTTCGGTGTGACTCCAGTGTTGTCTTGTGTCCAATACAGAGGTATACTGCCGCGATGCTGCACGTATGATGTATACGTTGGGTTTGTATAGAGCCGAGGCCCAGGGGCATGGAAAGATGTGGTGAGTGCTTCGGACACAATTTGTTCGGACTCCACATCGTTGGCAACATAGCCTAAGTCGTTCGTACCGCGCTTCAAGAATCTAGCTCCTGCGAAGTGTCTCGAGCGTCTAGCAATTATGGTAATATAGATCCTGCGTCCAAAGACATCAAGGGAAGACTGATCCACGTATCCGTGTATAACTGGGTGACACCAATCGTACACGTTTTTCAGAACAGCACGAGCGGGGTCTAGAAGATAGTGATTCCACACAAACATGTCCTGGAAGTCACGCTCAGCGCTCTCGAGGCCTTGGTTCAGAGCTGTCCGTTCATGGACGATGTTTTGTTGAAGACTCCTTGTAATATTGTAAGAGTAGCTGAAATAGAACGATCGCGTCAAGTCCAGATTGGCGAGGCTCGCAAGGAATCTGGCTTCTTCTGGGTTTCGATCCTTCTGAAATCGTGTGCTAGATCCTGTTGTGAGGGGAATCATTTCCGTGCCATCCACCTGGTAGATGTAATGGCCACCCAGCATTGCCACCTGTGCCCTCTTAGAGATAAGGAGCATGTAGTAAGCGTCGGTAAACCGGATGAAACCCAAGAGACCCCAAGTGCTGCACTTCAGCCTCATACCGCCAGTGCCTTTGTTACCATCCTGAATCGTCCCCAGGAGCTGGTGCATCTCTCGTCTGTTGTATACTATGTCGTCCTCGAAGATGTTTAGTTGCCCTGGCGGCGCCGTTCGATCAATCTTGAGCACGCGGTACTGCCTCTCCATGATGTCTGCGCCTATGAGATAGAAACGTGTGCTGGTCTCGTACAACGAGAACTTATGCATTCTACTAATGCCATCTTCACCAACTTTCTGATAAGAGAGACCCTTGATCTTGTGTACTGTAGCTGGGCTAGCAGGCCTCTGGAAAGATACGCCTACGGTGGGGTCTTCTTCCTCGCCACCAAATTTGACAGAGTCAGTTTCGGTGCGGGGTTGGCCTACGCCAGGCAGCTTGTCCAGATCGGCTTCCGGCTTGAATTTGTTTGACGGAGGATCATTCAGAGGTAGTAGCTCCGGACTTGCAGCGACTGAGGATCCCCTCTCGGACTCATCTGGCTTTTCGTAAAGACTTTCATGCGATGTTGTTGCCTTGGATGCTACCGAGCTAGCACGCTCTCGCAGATCCGGCCTGGGCCTTGGAGTCTCCATCTTTGTGATGCAGGATCGTAACGATAGCGACTGGAATCAAGACTAAATCTTTGTCATGTAATCATGGCTGCGTTCATGTAAGAGCCGACTTCAGTAGGGGCGCAGAAGGCAGAGTTTGAATCGAAAGTCCAGGATGTGTAGTTCTCAGACCAGCTGTACACTTTTGTTCAGCACTGATAGGCGTGCTCGAGCATGTGCGGAATGAATTCACAGACGCGACTGCACCCTGAAATGGGCCGCCTAGCGTGCGTCATTCCGCCGCTTAGTCACGAATTAGCGCCCGCTGCGGCTGGGATTGGAGCCCAGAACCTATGGAAGATGACCACATCCTCACGCTGCACGTGGTCGTTTTACAATAACTCTCATCGCGCAAACATCAGCATGCGATCAGGTCTTCCTACACCTCAGTAGTAACCTCGCTTCAAGACCGCAAAATAGACTGAGATCGGAATCCAAGCCTCTCACCATGCGGGCTGATGAGCATCAACACGTTACGCCCTAGTGTTCGACTCCACCAACCGCTACCATGGGACAAGGATTCTCACTCACTACGCTTTCGGCCGGTACCGCCAATATCGATGTACCGGAGCTGGCTGATTTGCAGTATGAGAAGTCCTTGGGTGCCGCCCGCTTCATGAAAGCTGTAAGAGCACGACACAAAGATGGGCTTGTTGTGGCACGCGTGGTTATGAAGCCTTACGCGCAGTTCAACTTCGAAACATACGCGAAGCGACTTCTTCGTGAGTAGTGATGGACCGACTATGCCGTCTTGCTATTGACCAGACGTTAGATGAACGCAAGATACTTGCAGAGGTCCCTAATGCCTTGGCTTATCATCGCATTATCGAAACGGCTGCTTGTGGCTACCTTGTTCGTCAGTACATTCATAGCTCCCTGTATGACAGACTTAGTACGCGCCCCTTTCTGGAAGAGATCGAAAAGAAGTGGCTTTCCTTCCAACTGCTGTCCACTATTCGCGACTGTCATGCCCAGAACATCTATCATGGCGACATCAAGACCGAGAACGTCCTGGTGACATCCTGGAACTGGCTCTATTTGACCGACTTCTCTTCTGCATACAAGCCTGCGCATCTTCCCGAAGACAATCCTGCAGACTTCTCATTCTACTTTGACTTATCTGGACGACGCACGTGCTATCTTGCACCAGAGCGATTCTTGGCTGCAGGCCAGCAGCCTGAGGGCGAAGGCAACGTGAACTGGGCCATGGACATTTTCAGTGTTGGCTGTGTTATTGCAGAATTATTCCTTGAGGCCCCTATCTTCTCACTGAGCCAGCTGTTCAAGTATCGACAAGGCGAGTACAATCCAGAACACTCTCATCTGAGTAAGATCCAGGATCCTCATGTTCGGGAACTAATCATGCACATGATACAAGTCGATCCGAACTCAAGAATGTCGGCCGAGGACTATCTCACGCACTGGAGAGGCAAAGTGTTCCCAGACTATTTCTATGGATTTCTCCAACAGTACATGTACTCGATCACCGATCCCTCATCTGGCCGCAAACCGGTGACGACCGGTTCTGAGCATCTTGGAGAACCCGATGAGCGCATTGATCAGGTTTACAACGACTACGATAAAATCTCCCATCTTCTCTCGAGCAGCGAAGGGAAAGAGCTCATCAAACCGCGGGACGCGCCTCCTAAACCGAATGCCAAACTTTTCCCATTACACATTGACATCCCAAACTATCAGCACCAAGCTGCTCCTACGCAAAGTCTCACAACCGATGACGGGAACCTGATTTTCTTGACTATCGTTGTTTCTTGTATGCGAGGAACGGCTCGCGCCTCTGCTCGTGTCCGCGGTCTGGAGCTTTTGTTGGCATTTTCAGAACGCTTGACTGATGAAGCAAAACTCGACCGTGTAATACCGTATGTCGCACAGTTGCTCACTGACAAGTCCCAGCAAGTCAGAATTACCGCTTTGAGATCTCTTACCCAGATCCTCGCCATGGTGCAAGTCGTGTCCCCGATCAATGCATACATTTTCCCAGAATATGTTTTGCCACGATTGGAAACATACCTTCCTGACTCATCGACTGCAGCAAATCCACTAGTTCGTATGCAGTACGCTCTGTGCATTGGTACGCTCGCCACTACGGCTGCTAGGTACCTCGACATGATTCAAGCCTTGCGAGCGGACGGAGCACTACCCGCTACCGATCCTGAAGCAGAAGAGAATATATCTTCGTCAGCACATCGAAATCGATTCGATGCTGACCGCCAGAACCTTCTCGAGGCATTCGAAAAGCACACAAAAGCCCTTTTGACAGATTCTGCAGCATCTGTTCGTCGTGCAATGCTCCGATCTGTTTCCGATCTGTGTGTGTTCTTTGGCAGTCCACGAGCGAACGATGTAGTCCTCAGCCACCTCAACACGTATCTCAATGATCCGGACTGGATGCTGAAATGCGGTTTCTTCGAAGCTATCGTTGGAGTGGCCGTCTTTGTTGGCGGCGCGAGTCTGGAGGGATACATCCTGCCACTCATGGTTCAGGCTTTGACAGATCCGGAGGAGTTCGTTGTCGAGAAAGTCATACGTGCACTGTCTTCCATGGCAGAGCTTGGGCTTTTTCAACGCTCTAAGACTTGGGAACTGGTTGACATTGTTGCACGTCTTACGATGCATCCAAACCTCTGGATTCGAGAAGCTGCTGCACAGTTCATTTCCACCGCATCAAAGTACCTCTCAATCGCAGACACGCACAGCATCCTGGTTAACCTTATCAGGCCCTACTTGAAAGTGGTCCCGTCCGACTTTTCACAGACGCGAGTCCTTGAGTCGCTCAAGAAGCCTATGTCAAGATTGCTTATGGAGATGGCGTCAAACTGGGCTGTACAGGCACAAAAAGGTCTTTTCTGGACCTCTGCTAGGCAACAACAGACCTTCACATTTGGGTCGACTGAAGAAACCCTCCCTGCTATCTCTGGTCGCGAGCTGGACGCAAAAGTGCTTCAAAGAATACAGAAGAATGCGGAGGATGAAACATGGTTACAGAAGCTGCGTAACGCGGGCATGACAGCGGATGACGACTTCAAGCTGGTCGCCCTGCGGGAATTCATTTGGCGGGTGGTTCACCGACGGCGGTCGGATAACCTCACATCGGCTCCGGCAAAATTCAATAACATTGTGACACTGAAGGACCTTGGGATAAATGCCCTGACTGTCATCTTCGACGAGAACGTTGAACACACTGTCAAAAACGG
This sequence comes from Neodidymelliopsis sp. IMI 364377, assembly GCA_027946375.1. Lineage (NCBI taxonomy): Eukaryota > Fungi > Ascomycota > Dothideomycetes > Pleosporales > Didymellaceae > Neodidymelliopsis > Neodidymelliopsis sp. IMI 364377. The sequence goes on from JAPEUT010000139.1 coordinate 55,027, forward strand.
TCGCAAGATCAACGACCAGCACGAAGGCTACACCCAAACTCGAACCATCCAAGATGCACTGCTCGATGCATCAACCACGGAGGCTGACGCTTTAGCTTCCCGAATTCCCCATGCTCAAGGTCAAGCTGAGCGCTTGGCGCGAGAAGAAGCTGGTACACGACGTATAGCCATCCCGCCACGGTCAGATCCTACTAACGTAGCTCTTGACATGCGTCAGGGCAGAGGGTCACCGTCATCCGAATCTGACATGCGAAGAAGCTCTCTGCAGATACCTAACAGCGCATCACCCGTTCACTCACCGATTGGCTCGTTCGGGGACCATTCGCATTCACTACAGCATCGTAACAGCGCTTTAAGTCTGCTTAACAAAAAGGAAAACAAGGCACTTCCTGAGATTGGAACAACTTCCGCTAATGCCTTCGGTAAAGTCGACGCAGCGCACACGCGTGACACATCTCGCTCTCGACAGCCATCCTCGCCACTTGCTATTGACAAACCTCAAAGAAGCTCTTCCCAGGTACGATTTAAAAACGCCCATAATTATACCGGCAACGATCCTGCCATTCTGAAGCTGCTCGATTCGATGCTTCTTGAGCGTTTCCCTTCCGGTGAGATCGAGTTTGGACCTCGCGTACAGCAACCTACCAGGAAGCAACCCATACGGTACAAAGACGCTCACCAGTCATCTGTAGGTGTTCCGTGGAGACCTGAAGGTACGCTGGTAGCAGCGTTCAGTGAACACACCGCTGCTGTGAATCGTGTTCTGGTGTCTCCAGATCAAGGCTTCTTCATAAGTGGATCAGACGACGGCACTGTCAAGATTTGGGACACCTCGCGACTCGAGCGCAATATAACGCGACGATCTCGACAAACATATAAGCTTGGTGATGAGGTAAAAGTCACAAGTCTAGTATTTGTCGAACAGACCTACTCCTTCGTCGCTACTGGCAGTGATGGTAGCGTCCATGTCGTGCGTATCGATTATTACCAAAGCGCTGATGGCACTGTCAAATTCGGGAGACCACGATTGCTTCGCGAATACCAACTTTCGAAGGGAGATCAAGCAGTATGGTCAGAGCACTACACCGAGGATAACAAGTCAGTCCTCATCTTGGCTACGAACACGTCAAAGGTCGTTGCGCTTGATTTAAGGACGATGGAAAAGCTCTTTGTCTTGAGCAACCCACTGAACCACGGAACACCGACATGCTTTTGTGTTGATAAGAAGGCGCATTGGCTGTTACTAGGCACGTCGCACGGCGTTCTTGACCTATGGGACCTTCGTTTCAAACTACGCCTCAAGGCTTGGGTTTACAGCGGAGCTTCGCCCATCCATCGACTACACTTAGTGCAAGGACCAAGACAGAAGCGATCGCAAAGACTGTACATTGCAGGTGGCAGTGGACAAGGCGAAGTCACGACATGGGATTGGGAGAAACATATCTGTGAACGGGTCTACCGCATCGGTGGAGGCAAAGACACAGGTTTAAGGAGTACTTTGCTCACCGACCTGGATGAGGAAAAGCCAGGTGGCATGCTTGGTCGTTTCGCCACTGCGTTAGAACCGACCGCGAATCAGACTGCTGATCGAGGCATTCGCGCAATTGCCGTACACACGCAGGCAGTAGATGATAAAGGAGAGGCAAAGCACACATTCATCCTCACCGCTGGCCCTGATTGGAAGATCCGATATTGGGACACATATCGCCCAGAAGCATCAATGGTTGTCAGTGGTCTGGAAGCCGACGAAACAAAGCCTCAGTTCGCGACGAGCCAGCCAGGCGTAGATACGACAGTCGTAACGGAACTCTCGTCACAGTCACAACCTCAAGCTTCTAGTGGAAGGGAAAGCAAAAGCTCGACTTCAAGCAAACGACCGGCACAGAAGTCGTCGCGGTCTGGCCTGATATCACTACAACAGCAGCAACTGTTGAAGACACACCTGGATAAGATTCTTGATGTGGCACTGGTCGAACAGCCGTATGGCATGGTAATATCTGCTGATCGATCCGGTGTCATCTACATGTTTATGTAATGATTGATGGAATATCGCAAATGCAGGTACTGTCCCAAACTCTGGAGCTGCTGAATCACGACGGGATTTCAGCCTCGCGAGTTCTGGGGTCAATAGAACTTTCATGTGCAAATACAGTGTCATACTATGCTCCCACCTCCATGTCTCGATTGGCCAACTCGCACTCAAATTAGCACCAATATTATAAATATCTCTGTTCGTCGACTGAGGCTGTCATTGGGTATGGTATGTTGACCGGTGAAGGACCATAAGCCAGCCTGACGGCGCGCATATGCAACCATGCGTGTCGCGCTGCCCTCAGCTAAAAGACAACATGCGCTGGAGCCCACTTCTGTTGACAAAAACTACTCACCAATTTTGACCTGTCACTTGCACTCATTGCTTACGAACTATGCCGTATTGTGCAACATGTAGGGTGCGCTTTCATGGCAACGGCTACTACTGTGGACTTCATAGATCCAGTCATCGATCGCGCACTCGAGAATACTACAACTACAACGTTGATTCGACAAACCCAGCCGACATTCACTTCCGTACCAGTCTTGACACTGCTGGCACTGTTGTTGCTCGGCGTCGCTTGCAGCCTGACAACAATCACGATTCCAGTGACCGGCACGCTCTAGCACTTTACAGTCAACGCCACCGGCCTGATACGCAGACGATAGACTTTCCCTTAGCTCAGACTCTCGCCCAGTCGTTGGTCACACTACAAGACGCCCACATCATCACCTCCCTAACCTACTCCGTCACACCTTCCGGCACACAGATGCTCACCGCCGAAACGAACCTTGAGCGCGAACAATGCCCTACATGCTATAATTGGTTTCCTAACCGAGCGAAACTCGAAGTTCACATGTGGGACTACCCAGCAGGCTGTGACTTCCACGGTATTTGCATGCCCAAAGAGGATGTGCACTCCCATGGGACCAGTGAACGTCATGACAGATGTTTTGTGAGAGGGTGTCAGAGCATTTTTAGGAAGGAGGGAGGTTGGAAGACAAGAGCTGTGGAAGAGCATATCCGAGACTGGCATTATTAGGGCTGATTGAAGGCGAGAACCTTGGCTAGATTGAAGGTGTAATTTGTAGGGACTTTCTGGTTATGCGTTTCTCGTGTTGGTGTATATCGGTTTCTTTTTGAGTATTTACATTTGCTTATTATCCGTGATAGTTGAGTCGAGTTATCTGCAATGTTAGTAGTACATCGCGTTCTTGAAAATGAGTAGTGGATCGGATGTATGAAGCTCTCTGTTTCAACGCAATATGTGTAGAGTACTGAGAGACTTTGATCGAGGCAGGAGGGGTACACCGCGAAGGGCATATAGTACTATGAGGATGATACCAATCTTATTTCCAATCAGATAAGTCTTTGAGCTGGGCGCTGGGGCTGGGGCTGTAGGACTGTTTAAAAGCACGCTAAGGTGAACCTTGGCAGACGACGTGAACCTCGAATTTCTATGCGATCGCGCCTTCTGCACCAGACACGGCAAACACAAAACACGACTCTCTACGCTCCTGTCTAACACCCCGAATATCCTCTCACCGTCGTTCCACACGTCAATACCGCCAATATGAGGTTAACAACGGACCTGATCAACAACTCCCTCTCCTTCATCAACTGTCTCACGGAGCGTGAACTCGATCTGCGAGGTGCGTTGGAAAGAACAGATACTACACTTGCGAGCTGAATTGATATCAATGCCTCAAATTCTAGGCCACAAAATTTCCGCTATCGAGAACATGGGCGCAGCACGAGTAAGTCGACAGCACATCGACTTCGAACTCCTAGACACAAGTGCTAAAGAAGCGCACAGGACAACGATGCAATCGATCTTACCGATAACGACATCGCACAACTTGGCAACTTCCCGCTTCAACCCCGCCTCCGCACACTATTCCTCGCGCAAAACCGCATCTCGAACATCCAGCCTAACCTCTCGACAAGCATACCGAACCTACAGACATTGGTTCTCACGAAGAACAGGCTCACAGAACTTGCCGATGTCGACTCTCTCGCGGGGTTCAAGAAGCTGGTGTTTCTGTCGTTGATTGGCAACCCAGTGGCAAGCAAGGAGGTGTGTATAATTGCGCCGGAAGTTGTGGCGCATAGAACAACGTACTGACGTTGTGTAGAACTACCGGTACTGGGTGATTTGGCGATGCCCCACTGTGCGCTATCTTGATTTTGCCAAAGTCAAGGACGTTGAGCGTAAGAAGGCGACAGACCTGTTCGGCACAACAGAAGAACCAACAGAGTTGGCCAGCAAGATTATGGGTATCAAGTCTAAGGGCTTTGTTGTGCCAACCATGAACGGTTCCGACGGCTCTTCTAAGGAGCGCATCTACACCGACGACGAGAAGAAGAGGATGCGCGCTGCGATTCAGGCAGCGAGCAGTCTCGCAGAGATGGCGAGACTAGAGAAAGACTTCTCGGAAGGGAGGATACCGGCGCATATTTTGGAGGGTGGAGATGCTATGGAGACATGATCGAAGCCTGTATGGCTTTTGAGACAGGACCTACTATGAAAGAGTACAACGTAGTCAATGTTGGCTGCGCGCAAAGCCTACAACATGCTTCGTTGACCAAAAGGAGGAAAGAGATCGGAGATACCAAGCGAGCAATTGCTCGATCTCGTTGACCTAGCGCGAGGGAGAAATCACACCAAGCTATGTGTATTGGAATGATGGCCAGGAAGAAGCAGACAATTCGAAGACAACAGTTTCAACTATACAACATATGCAACGTCGAATCGCTTCTTGAAGTCTTGCCTCTCATCCTGCCAGAAAAGCTTCCGTGGTATCGTAGTTTTATGCATATAACGCCAGATAATGAGGGATTGCTCAGCAGCGATGCTCTGAGACTGACTCTCCCATCACCATCCTCTCCCGCGGCCTCTGCCACCTCTCCCCCCTCCACCTTGATGCCCCTGCTGGAACCCACCGCCCTGTTGTCCTCCAGGGCCTCCAAAGCCGCCTGGTCCGCCGGGTCCACCCATGCCCCCGCCCGCCATCTGCATGAACGTCGCAAAGTCCATCTGACTAGGATCCATACCTGAGCTAGCCATCTGCTGCATCATCATCTGCATCTGCCCCTCATCCATGCCACCAGGCGGCATACCGCCCATCCCGTTCATGCCTCCACCTGGACCTGACGGCGCACCAGCTGGCGCGCCACCGCCTGGCATCGGGGGCATACCGGGCATGCCACCCGACATCATCTGCTGCATCTGCGCCATCTCGTGCTTCTGTTGCTGTATCGTCTGGCTCATTTGCTGCTGCTTTAGCCTGTACGTCTCCCATGTGAACTCATCGAAGCCATAGTTGAAGTAGTCGGACGGGTCTTCGCCAGTTCGCCGCCATAGCTTGTGTTCTTCGGCCAAATCCGCATCGAGATCGACTTGCAAGAGGGGCTTGCCTGTGGGCGGGTGAATAGGGACCGCGTTTACATCTACTGTGGATGTGTGTTGTGCTGGGTAGCCGAGGCCTGATATCGTGGAGACTTGCGGGACGGATCCTGTAGCGGGCTTTGGTTGTGCTGAAGGGAGAGTGGGTGTGGAGGTTGATTGCGGCGGGGCTTCGATCTTTATGGCTTTCGATTCTTGCGGTTGTGTTGCGCTGGGATGTGTGTTAGTCTAAAGGAAGCTTCAGAGCGGTACAAGGAAAACGTACGCGGCAGCTTTGGGCGCTGTTGCCGGTTTGTCAATAATGAACTCGAGATCCTGCAGCTTTGTTAGGTACAAATTTGTGTCGTTTGCTGCGATTCATACCGAGTCGCTATCGTCGTCATCGTCGTCTCCTGAGTCTGCGCCCTCATCCATGGGTTCATCGCCGCTGGAATCATCCTCCTCTTTCTTGGGTTCTTTCTTGGTCTCTGTCGTAGGCTCAGAGGGGCCGTAGAGATCATCGTCTTCTTCATCCATAATTCTTAACTATTACTGAGGAAATGCGGTATGTGGTGGTTGTGTAGGGACGAGATTGCTGCAGGACACCTGTTGTACGGGGCCCCTCACTTGGCGATTCTGAATATTTAGGGACGCGGTACTGAGTTCCTCGGGGTGAGATCAAATGAGAGGTCGCGCGCGTCTTCTCGTTGTTCGTGAATGGCATGTGGACCGTGCTCTGGAGCTTGCGGCGGAGCTTGGGAAAACACCAAAGTGTCGCGCGGCTTGCGACCGATCAACACGCCTTTGGTGCCTCTCAACAACCACATATTCAACCTCAACTACGCTTCAGAACACTTGTATCCTCTCGATCTGTTCTTCCTAAGTCTGAAATTGCGTCTGCATCCTTCATCTATTTGGGCACTGCATTGTCGATTGCGATTTGACGACACACCTCAGCCACGGGCACAGCAGGAGTAACGTGAATTCATTGCAAGATGGCTGGATTTGGACGCTCAAACTCTTTGAGCATCAACACTGGTGGTGGTCTTTTGTACGTTTCTGAATCCCCCATTACACTACAGGCACTTCCTTGTATTCCCAGCACGGCCGCTGGCCTGTCTTGGGTATCAAGTGGATACGATGGGCGCAATGACCATACAAAGGGTGCTGTTCATACGCACAGTGCTAACTAATTTCAGTGGAAATAATGCATCCTCTACACCAGCATCGCAACCGCAGAGTAGCGGCGGTCTTTTCGGTTCAACCCCAGCGCAACCAGCCCAGTCAGGATCGCTCTTCGGTGGACAACCAGCTCAGTCTTCCCAGCCACAGTCCGGTGGCCTCTTCGGCAACATGAACAAGCCCGCAACACCTGCGCCTGCAACTGGAGGTCTATTTGGCTCGTCGACGGCACAATCATCACAGCCAGCAAGCGGTGGGTTGTTTGGAGGCGCATTGGGGGCTAGTACACAGGCACAACCGCAGACCGGAGCAGCGCCATCAGGAGGACTATTCGGAGGCGGCCAGCAAGCGAAGCCGTCGCTGTTGTAAGTCACAAGCCATCTTTGATCATGCATGCAACGGCTAACAGTATCGCCTAGTGGCGCATCAACACAACAAAACTCGACTACCCCATCTTTGTTTGGCAACACCAACACACAGCAAAACCAGACTGCAACACCCTCGCTCTTTGGTTCAACACAGCAAGCCCAGCCACAACAGCAGAACTCGCTTTTCGGCAACATGAACCCCCCGCAAAGAACAGCTACGCTTGGTGGCCAGATGGGCAACAATACACAGGCAGTCAACATCGGCTTGGAGAGCATACGAGGGACGACCCGCTTCAATGATCTAAACTCCGAGCTACAAGCGCAAATCCAGGCCTTTGACGAAGGCATCCAGCGAAAGATCAACTACTGCAACCAAATCCGTGAAACGTTGCCCAACAGCGAAGCCGAGATCGCGACTATCGCGCCCGACGTTGCATACGTCGAGACCTTCCTCTCCACTGTCGAAGTTGGCCTGGACAACGACTCTGCCAACATCGCTCACCTGCGAGAGCTTGTCAAGAAGGACGCCGCCGATGCCACCCTCAGCTTCCGTGCCATTGAGAACCAGCGACTGCCGGCGCAGTTTCACTACAGAAACGGCACAAACCTGACTGCCTCAAGCGCGAAACCGCCCGCGACATCGGCCCTTGACGATGACGACCCAACGAAGCCTGTTGACTTGATGGGCTACTTCAATCGCCGTACGGGTGACCTCGGCCGCACATTAGACGTATACCAGCGACAGATCCGCGAGATCGAAGGACATCTTCGAACGATGGAAGCCGGTACACTGGAGAAAGCACAGCAATTGACAGGTAGCAGGAGTGCACCGCGCGATCAGCGTCGCGAGCTAGTAGAAGCCTTGAAGGCAATCGAGGGTGCGATCTTGGACTCAGCTAAGAAGGTTGGACAAGTTAGGGACGAGGTCACTAAGCAGACCCTCGGCAATGTTGGTAACGCCCTGCTCTGAATTGGACCGACGAAAGTGTATGATACTTGATTCTTTGACAGTATGTCGGCGCAATCGGTTGTGGGTCAGGCTGGCAAATCCAGCTTCGAAACTAAACATTGGATGTTTGTATACATGTTTAAGCCTACGGAAGTGGTAGATACCCAGGAAAGTGCGATTAGCAAAACTCGGCAATCCCCTTCAGATTTTCCACATGGCTTAATAAACGACACACGCTTCTTGTTGGCCCGGAGTTGTATACAACGTACGTCTAAGGGAGGTGCGGAAAGAAGTGGTTCGTAATACCTTTGTCAGAGTAACGGTAGAAGAGGTTAGTCAAGCTTTCCAATGCTGAGTAAACCTCGGAGGGGCAACGAGCTATGACGGAAGCGGGACGTGCTGCAGCTATCACGCTAGTGGAGCTTCAAGCTTCAATGACATCGACAATATATAAACATTCGAATCCCCAGATCCTGTGATAACAACCATTTACTCCGAACCAGTCCATGTACTCAGCTCTCACGCGACTACGAACAAGTCTTCAGCATTCGATCAGGACACTCACACCAACACGCGCGCTTTCGCAAACAGCAATCCCGTTTGCCATGGATAAGAAAGACTCGATCTTGAACTGGGTGGATCCCAAGGACAAGAGTGGTGAATTCAAACGCCAGCAATCTGTTTTCCGTTCCTTCATCGAGAACAAGCCTGGTGCCGAGTTTCCTGCCGAGAAGGACCGCTACCATCTCTATGTCTCGTACGCCTGTCCATGGGCGCACCGCACCCTGATCGTTCGCAATCTCAAAGGTCTGCAAGACATTATCAGCTTCACCAGTGTGCACTGGCACATGGGCGACAAGGGCTGGCGCTTCGCCACTGCAGATGAGAAGGTACCTGGGGAGAACACACTACCGGATCCTCTGCACAAGGAGTACACACATCTCCGCAACATCTACTTTGAGCAAAACCCGGATTACGAGGGCCGCTTCACAGTACCGACTCTGTATGACAAGAAGCAGAAACGCATTGTCAGCAACGAAAGCAGCGAGATCATCCGCATGTTGTACACGGAATTCGATGACCTAATCGCCGACGAGTACAAGAAGGTCGACCTCTTCCCCAAGAACCTGCAGAAAGACATTGAAGAAATGAACGACTGGGTCTACAACGACATCAACAACGGCGTCTACAAATCCGGATTCGCCACGTACGTATTTCCCTCCCTTATGTTCTTACACAAAAAAAAACGCGAGAAGCCACCAATCATCCTAACAACCCCAACCCCCAGAACCGAAGAAGCCTACACCAAAAACGTAACCACGCTCTTCAACTCGCTCGACCGCATTGAATCCACCCTCGCCGACTCCTCAACGCCATACCTCCTCTCCTCCCCCCACGTCACAGAAGCAGACATCCGCCTCTTCACGACAATCATCCGCTTCGACCCCGTCTACGTGCAGCACTTTAAATGCAACATCCGCGACATGTAAGTCCCCTGTCCATCTCCACCACGCCCCCCGAACTAATTCGTCTCCCAAACCCAGTCGCTCAGGCTATCCGCACCTGCACACGTGGATGCGCCATCTGTACTGGGACTATCCTGCGTCCTTTGGCGAAACGACGCAGTTTGAGCATATCAAGAGGCATTATACGCGCAGTCATGCGCAGATTAATCCGTTTGGGATTACGCCCGTGGGGCCGCTGCCGGATATTCTCGAGAAGGGGGACGAGGTGCCGAGTGTGAGGGCTGCGGGGGGGAAGTAGGTAGGCAAGTGAGTGAGTGAGTGAGTGAGTGAGTGAGTGAGTGAGTGAGTGAGTGAGTGAGTGAGTGAGGGGGTAAGGGAGGGGGTTAGTTTTATACTGTCCAAGATAGAGTGGGAGTGGAAACGTCGATATGTTTCTTCTCATTATTTTTTTTCTGATGAGATACTCAATTACTGTCTTTGTCTTTGTGTGTCCAAGTGCTATAATGCCACTGTCTGGACCAAGACAGCTCGCTGCATATCTCACTTATCTCATCTACAGTAAGATATACAAGTAAACTCCACCACTACACCTGCGCCTCAACCCCAACATTCCAGCCACGGAAAAAAGATAAACACTACAACATAAAGTAGAAAGCACAAATTGTGACATTATCACTCAGAGTCTACATGTATGCTGTATGCTCATTAAGTAGGTAAGTAGGTAGGTAATCTAAATACAGCAAATGGAAAACAAAATCCCCGCAATGTTGAATAAATGCTGGCTGGTATATCCCATCCCATCTCCCTTTTGCCAAAATACCGGTACAGAAGAACAAAACGCTAAATCGCAGCAGCGCTAAACCGACAAACGGGTAAAATGGGTACTATACTATACAAAGTCTTCCTCGCTGGCTAGAAAGAGGAGGAAGAAGAAGAAAATCACTCAACCTCAGAGAGCCACCGCCTCACGCCTTCCTTAAGACTCGAGTCCGTGTGTGTTCTCATATTGACAGTTCTGACGCTCTTCTTCTCGTCCTCGTCGGCCTTGGCTGTTTCTTTGCCGCTCCGCTCCGCCGTGACGTTTTTGACTACCGTTTCCAGTGCGTCGAAGATGACGCCTTTGCAATCCGTCTGTGCTACCTCGGTGTGCGGGACTGTGTTTGCGTCCGAGTCTGCTCGCGTATTTCGTCGCCCGCGGCGCGAGCTGGAGCGCGAGGATTGCGCGGAATTGGTACGGGTCACGTCGCCTGAGCGTGCGAGGACTCGGTCAATGCCTTCGATGAGTGTGGCGTCAAAGTCTGAGATGGCCTCTTCGTCGAACTTTTCCGCGAGATGGATCTCTGTGGGCGTTGGGGCGACTGGACTGCTCGAGTAGGGGTTACCGTATTGTGAGCGACCGGGAGGCATGCCGGCGATGCCAGGAGTTAGGACAGTGGGTAGGTACGTAGGTGCGGGGATGAGGCGGACTAGGCGACGGAGGCTCAGGCGTTTGATGCTGAATGTGCTTGTGTCGGCGACGAGGGCGGAGCACACGTCTACCCAGCGCTCCAGCGGGCCAGTCTCAACGCTTGGCGTTGTAGCGGCCGTAATTGGCGTAGGTTCAGCGCTCATGGCACGTTTGATGTCTCGCTCCAACTCTTTGTAAGGCTTGATGGCCTGGATGGCAAAGTCGGGGTGGAACTGACTGAGCCAGCCAGCCGCATTGACAGGCTGTTCCGGCTCGCAGTAGGGCATGGACAGGATCGAAGATTCACCAAAGCTTGAGCCTTGTTGACTACCTACTGACCCGGCGCCTCCGAAGATTGGCGACTGAAGAGGTGAACCAAAGTCAGGCAATGAGATGTCGACGTCGATTACACCGTCTTTCTCGTTGACGGACAGCTTGAGCTGTGAGTCAAACGTCTTTGTCCGCTCTGGTATAGGTCGTGCTGCTGAGGCAGGCACGCCGCTTGATGAGCTGATGGGATAAGCATCGGATGGAATATTTGTAGTAGAGTTTGCACTCGTCCCCGGTGTATCGTAGGGTTCTCCCTCCTCGAAAACGCCATCCATGGAGAGCTCTTGCACCATGTGTTCCAGCTGCGATCGCGGCCGTTCTTGACCACGAAATCCCACGCCATCATCGGTGGTCTGAAGATAGCTACTTCCGTCAGCTGAGGAGTCGCGCCTTCCCCCACTCCAGAAGTTCATGAACCCGCTCCAACGGCTGTTGTTGCTTGAATCGTTACTTGCAAGGCTGGTCTGTCCGGTGCCGCTTCTCTGCAGAGTGTTGATCAGGTTTGCTGAAGCCAAGCTGTCGCTGCTCTCTGGCCGGTAGTCGGCTGTTGGTCCGCCAGACCTTGTCCTGGGAAGCGTGAAATGCGCAATAGGTATCGCAGACTGAGGTGCAGCCGTTGACGTCGGCAGGACTGTGCTGGGACCGACGCCCTCGGACATGGAGGGCAGCACGAGGCTAGTGCGTATAGAATGCGTCGAGGATCTGCGGGAATGTGTAGGCGGTTTCATCATATCGGAGGCTTCGACAACTGCAGATGCAGAGCGTTGGTGCGAGGGCTCAGCAGACGATTGGTTCATCTTGGTGGGAACAGATGGCTGTAGTCGCATGTTGGTCATGCTTTGTTGGTCCCTCGGACGTCTGTTGATCTGTCGCCGCAGAGACTGCTTCCTCGATGGCGGCATGTTGGTCGGTGGGGACTGTGAGTAGGCGCGCAATGAAGCGGACGTGCCTGGGCGCACCATGTTGATCGCGTCGCTAATGACGGGCGAATTCGGGGGCAGAAAGGCAGCGAGCAGGAAGATGAGCCTCCGTGCGGCCATCTTGTCGGGAGACACGATGACGGTGCGATTGGGGATGACAATATTCTCCCCCACAGTCGCTTTCTGTTGTTCTCTGTGGCGCTTGCGAGCCCACTTGGGGCCCAGTATACTGAGCCATTCGGTGTGGTTGCCAAGAAAAACCGTGAGCAGATTGAAGAAGAAGGAGTTTGGCTCACGCCGACTAGCCCATCGCCCAAGCCACCTTGCTTCCTCGCGCCAAACACCCCATTTCCCTTGGCCTGTCATTACGCGGGGAATGCGCATGCCACTGACGACGCGGTTGCCTGTCAATTCGGCGGCGGCCTGTATTTCCTTGTCCATCATGAGTGCATTGGGCTGGAGCCGTAGAGGCGGTCTGCGTCCGAGCTGTGGGGGCGCTTCTCGGAGGCTGGCGCGGGAGGGCTGTCGACGGTGCTGCGCTTGCTCAGGGGGTGACATGGCCACTGGCGCTTTGTAGTGGGCCGAGATGCGCTCTTGCACAACGTGCTGGAGACTGGTGAGGGCACGCATAATGACATCCCAATGCTGGCCCACGACGTCGACGCGGTCATCGACATGGCTGCCCAGTGCTGACGAGACGAGCGAGTCGGCACCAAGGTTGGAATCTATAAACGCCCACCCTGCGCGCCGGTCTGCGTCGAGTGAGGAAGCCAGCGCGTCCTGGCCGGGCGCCGAGGTGGAGAGAGGGCCCGGCGTCTTGGGGGCGGAGCGAGCAGGCGGCGACTGCGCCAAGGGAAGGTGCAGTATGATGGTGATGGCGTACATGGGCGTCTTGCGGGGCTGGTTTAGGTGGGTGGGCTTCTGCGGGGCAGCTTTGGCATTTGCTGGCGGGAAAGGGAAGCCGCCGGCGTGGGGCTGGAGGGTTGGCAGGGTCGGGGTGCGGACGTCGGCGGTGTCGTCTGGGCTGTGGACGGAGAACATGCGGGTGATGAAGATGGTGCGGCGCTTGGGCTCCTTGTGGACGGCGTCGGTGGCGTGGGGGCGCGGCAGGTCCGAGGGGGGGTTTGCG
>JAPEUT010000014.1:0-191687 GCA_027946375.1 Neodidymelliopsis sp. IMI 364377
GTGTGGAGGGGGAGGGGAGGCGGGGATGCGGTGCTGGAGGTTGAGGTTGCGTAGTTTTTTTAAGTCTTTTTTTGGTTTTCGCATGTATGAGGTGAGGTGAGGTGATGGGTAGGGTATGTTAGGGACAGAGGAAGGGAGAGAGTTGTGTGCTATGGATGGATGCGAAGATGTGATGTAAAGGAAGTAACGCCGAGCAAGAGATACATATGAATACATCACGGTTAGATGTATACACACAATATGATTTTCTGCCAAGACCAACATGTAGGTCAAGTCCTCGTATACGATCCATATGTTGAGAATAGTACGAGACCTAGGAGTCATGAACGTCATCCTACTTGTAAGTACGCAGGATCTTGCAGGGGCATATGCGCTTGGTACTTGAGCTTTCAACGACAGCCTCCCACGTGATATATGCAGCTTCCCTGCTTGTCAGCTCGGCTGCATCCTCACCACATATTTCGTCTTTTCTCAGTCAATGATCACATTCAACTGCTATTCACGTCTTGTACTGTCATATGACTGATTCTCTTAGAATGTTTTCTCGCTCCCTCTCGTCCATACAAACTCTCTTGGCCACCCGTTCTGTATTTGCATGCAGATCAGCATACATCGACAAGGCTGAAAGGCAATTTTACTGTTTTAGAAACTTGCAATCATTGACGCAGTCTTCTCGGCAAACGAGAAGATACCAAAGATTTCGCTCTTCAGGTGGCAAGTCCGAAGCAGACCGCTGGGATGCGATCAAAGTTGAGAACGTTGTAGCAAGACTGTACTACGGCTTTGTGCTTTCTTTCCCTTTGATCTTCTTCTTCTTGTTCCCTTCAAACTTGCCGTTTGCGGGGTTCTATCAATACCAAAAGATAAAGCCTCCGAAGAACCTGGAACGTCAGAGAGAAGAAGATTTAAGAGAGATCAGATGGTGCGAGAGAGCACCTTGTCAAAGGAGTGGCGCTCCGAAGGCGACACGACACCACTACCAGTCTTTGGTCTACAGAGATGAGATCCGGATCCTTGTTCTTCACCAGGGAAATCTCGATGATGATGTTTCCTTTCACATGGAGCACATTGCTCTTGGAGATCAAAACTACGATTATGAAGCACTATCCTATGCTTGGGGGACCGAGGCAGCTACGAAAACCATATATGCACCCGACAGCTGCGTCTCAGTGACGCCAAACTTGCATTCAGCTTTGAACCATCTGCGATCTCCGCATCGTTCACGCAGATTATGGATCGACGCTCTGTGCATCGATCAGTCTGACATTGAGGAGAGAAGTCAGCAAGTTCGGTTGATGGGCCAAGTGTTTGCAAAAGCTGATAGAGTCATCATCTGGCTAGGCGACGCCTGTCATCGTAGCGTTCAGGCTTTTGCTTCCCTGGAACGGCTTTACGCGACTTCATGGAAGTCTGGTTTCTGGTATGTCACTTGGACCAAAGATCAACCGGATCGTTTGACTAGGCAGTTCATGGCACGGACTGACGGCGAGCTGATTGTAGCCTTGCTTGGAGACATTGTACCGTTGTCTCCTCGCGAGCCTGAGTTTGACGTTAGAAAGATGGACTGGGATCCCATTCGAGCTTTGCTCATAAGACAGTGGTTTCATCGTCTCTGGGTGGTTCAAGAGGTCTGTCATGCTCGTCGTGCGATTGCCATGTGTGGCTCAGAAGTCATTTCCTGGAGCACGCTGGCAGCTGCCCTGACTTATTTAGTTGAGAATGACCTGACAAAGTATCTGGGTCCACTTTGTGCATACGCATGTAACAGCGTGGCCAGCATCGAATACATGCGCGCGCGAACGGTCAAAGATGCGCTGTTTGCTGTTGTCCTGGACAATGCATACGGTGGCTGCACGGATCCTCGAGACAAGATCTTTGCGATGATGAGCATAGCTGCTGGACGGGATGAGTTCGACTGGGAGATTAGCCTGGACTATACACTATCCCCAGATGAGCTATACAAACGTTTTGCTATATGGGACATTGTTCGCAACAAGTCCTTACGGTCACTGTCCTGTGCGACATCAGCACCAAGCCATGATGATGCACCACTCCCTCAAACTCCTACATGGGTTCCAGACTGGACACGAATATTGAATCGACACTTGCTTGCTCGGACGGCCAAGATTTCCAACTTCTCCGCCGGTTCAGGACGGCCAACCAATGTTTGGTTCTCCAACGACAAATCGCTCCTACATGCGGAAGGGTCAGTCATTGACAGCATCTACATACTGGGCTCCGAACCACCTGAGTTGAAGGCAACTTCATTATTTGAGATTGATGCAATGGCTATTGGGCGCTTTGTAAAGATGAAAGAGTGGCTCTTAGCATGTTGGGATATTGCGCGGGCAGACCGGCCTATGACACCAGCTGCGTACGATGCTTTGTGGAGAACCTTGCTCTGTGACATGGACAGCACCGGCCACCAAGCACCAACACTGTACTCGAAATACTTTTTTGCCTATTTCCGGTTCATGCGCCAGGCACCAGAGATTCTCGAAACCACGCTCCAAGACGCCGCACCTCTAGCTCCTCTCGAGCCCACACTCTCACGGAAAGCCACCAAGCTTGCCGTATTCCTCGGTCTCGTTTCCCATGCAGCTGCACGCGATGCCTCGAATTTCCACGACTGGTTCGACTCCCATCTGCATACCAACACGCTCGTTGAAGAGTCGATGCAAAAATGGGGCGCAAGCAAGTCCTTGTGTCGGACCCGACATGGCCGTCTCGCTCGCGTGCCCAACCACGCTACCACACACGATCTCATCTGCATTTTGCACGGTGCTGAAGTACCGTATGTGCTGCGATTACAGGAAGATGGAACTTATGTCGTGATTGGCGAGTGCTACGTTCATGGCGTCATGCACGGAGAGGCGCTGCAATCACCCACGTATGAGTCGCATATGCTGAGGATTCGATAGCAGCTGTTCTTGCTCTTTCGAACCCTCACATACTTACACTGTCCATATATATCAAAGTTCAAGACATGGCATGTCATTGTCCACTGTCCAGACACGACAGATGGCGCAACATGATTTCAGCAGCTTGCAAGGTTGCTTTTGGAGTGCAGCGGTCAGGCTGAAGTTGGCGAGATGCGCGTTCCTGGGCTATCTCATGCACAAGCTCGGAGTTGGAGTGAGACTAATGCAAGCCTCATGCAGGCGCTGAAGAACGTTGAGGAAAGAGGTGGAGATTAAAGGGTTTTTTCCTTTCTTTCTGCTTCCTTGGTGAGGAATTAGGATTGTGCATGGCGTCTCGCACATGGTTCATTCACTCACATGGTATTAATTAATAGCATTGTTCGAGGGATGTGAGAAAAAGCAAGGTCAAGAAAGTCAATGTTACGCACTACGTGCGAGTCTGTATTTATCAAGACTATCTATACACGACTGACATGCAATCCGTGGCGTCACGACATTAGTGGAGCATGCAGTCATCCCCATCCATTCCGTCCAGCGCCAATCCGTGTAGAGCTAGAGCCAAATATTACCCGCCATGCAATCAATACTCCCGCTTTTCGTAGAGCCCACCATGCAAGTAGCTGTCGAAGTAGAGTACGAGTCGAAGAGTGTAGTCGTTAAAAGGCAGTGGGGCTGTCATAGGCCCCACGCCGCTGTATCATGAGAATAGAAGAATCGTGTTCAGTGGAAGCTCCATCTATGCGAGGAAAGCAGCACCGACGGCGAAAACGAGGCCGCCGAGCGAGACCATGTTGGCAGCAGCAGCGCCAGACGACTCGGGGACACCGCCAGTGGAAGTGCCGCTAGCACCGCCAGCAGAGTTGGAGGGAGTGGCAGAGCCAGAGGCAGTGGCAGTGGCCGACGAGTTGCTGTAGACACCAGAGCTGGCAGCAGGAACGGTCGTGTTACCAGCGGGGACAGCAGAGGTGACGAGAGTGGGGACCACGACGGGAGCAGAGCTCACAACAGCGGGAGCCGATGAGGGAACGACGACTGTTGATGCGTTAGTATTCGTGTCGTGACGGAATCATTATGATAGACCCACCAACTGCGGAGGTGTAGACAGCAGAAGAAACAACGGCAGCGCTGGAGGCGGCTGGGACAGATGAAGCCGCAGGAGCCGTGGCAGTAGCAGGCGGTGCCTGGATCTGACCATCGCTGATCTGCGAGATGGGCTGAACTTGAGCGGCAACGGCAGCAGCCAGGGCGACGACGGAGACGGCGAAACGCATGTTGAGAGGTTGAGTAAGTGGATGGAGTGGTTGTTGGTTGTTGATGTTGATGATGATGAAGATGAGATGGAGACGAGATGGAGATGACACCGGTCGACTTGATGGAGAGCAGTGGGAATTGATGAAGACTGGGTGAGGAGAGAGAGAAAAGCAGCAGAGCAAGGCGGAGAGGAATGCACTCTATTTATCGTCCAACAACGCGGCTGCTCAGCTGGTTTCACTGCCTCCCTTCCCGCCCCAGCGAATGCAGCACGTCCCACAGCGGCGCAAACAAGCATGGATCCAGCCAAGGCAACGGCCGCGCTATCCTGGAAGCAGCTGCTCTTGAGCACATCACCGCCCGGGCCCAAAAGCCTGTTGTAGCCCTGTCCTGCTGGGGGGTGCTGGAGCAACCAGCCTCCCAAGTTCAACCGTGGGCGCGAAGCACATCGGCTCCTCCCCCCCTTGGCTGCACCTCATCTCATCGTGTCACCATGACTTGCAGCCGCCAGACGCCTCCAGACTCTTCTTTGTGTGCGGCGAAGAGCCAATATCGGCTGCACCCTGTACCACGGGCTGCAGCCGACGTTGGCTTTGCAGCAGCTTTTCGCTAGCTGCTAGCCAACGCTCTCGACGGGCACTAGAGTACGGGAGCTTTTCGTTCTGCGCGGGCCAGGGGCGGCCCAATCACACGCGGGGGCGCAACGATAAGCCGCGCAAGAACCCCAAGACCAGCCCACCCGATCGACACCTCATTGGAGATCTCAATGGAGCGCCACGCAGCCAACAAATAATCCGTTGCGTCGTGTTGGCAAGCGGCTTACGACTCCCGTGGAGAATTCCTTACCGCACGTACCTGTGTGTGCTATTCATAGTTGGCCCAACACCCACCAATGTCATGTGCATCCATTGCATTGCAGTGCAATCCCATTGTTGGCCTCAGCCTCTTGTTTCATGGCGACCGTCCACGCGTCACCCAGCCAGCCTCGCCTTGTTTCGTTTGTTTCGACGCCTACCCAATCAAGTAAGTGATGGTCGTGATGTGACAATCGTTCCTGTCTGCATTCCACCCAGCAGAGACAACCAAAGACACGACATGCCATGACAACAAGCAAGTGACCTAACATTCGCAATGACCAAAAACAGAAAACAAAAGAAGAAAAAAAATCTTCTACCCACGACCTCCCTCACAACCATCCAACCTCTTCTCTAGCTCTGTACCGTCTTGTACCACACCACATCACACACAGCATCCATCTATCCATCCATCCATCCATCCATTTATCCATTCATCTAGCTACCCAACAAGCCAAGCCAACCCTCGCACCACCCCACCGTACCAGCCGCCAGTTTCCTCGTACGCAGCAGCTAGAGTAGGTAAACGACCGGTACACCAACCAACCTTACCCCATACCTTTCCCCCCATTACTGTGCGGGGGAGCTCTCGCCTCCTCTCGTCATGATGTGACGACTGTGTTTCGCATCTAGCCTCTCTTTAGCCATACAATTTGCTTCGCTTCGCTTCGATTCGGGCATATGTCGTGTGCGCTGCTGTGATTTGGTTGGGGCTGCCTATAGTCTAGTCCCGCCGTTGATACCGATAAAGGTCGGTAGGTCGGTAGAGGAGCCGGATTTACCAAGGGCGGCCCCGCCAGATGTTCGAGGTTGATCGACCGAGTCTTGTTGGTCAACAACACTTGCACTGCTTTTTGCGTCAACGCCAACAAACATCACGCCAGTGCCTTTGTTCAAGACAGGTAAGAACACGATTGAACGTGGAAATCGTCGTCATTAATCTAGTAATGTGGTATCTTTTATCTTTATCCAATTCAGAACCCCAGCTTTTCGAGCCTTACAAGCAAAGCAATCTACTTCTCCCTTGTAATCTCGTCGCTGGCGCCAGAATCGCTTCCATCCGCAACCTTCTCCTGAGGCTGGAGCAGACCCGAGCTAGTCGCGCCGTTTCCGTCTGTCGTGCGCTTGAAGTAGTTGTGGATCTCGGCGCCAAAGTGGTCGTCGTGCTCGGCTTCCTCCCACCCCTTCTTCTCCGAGAAGTTGTGGCCCTGGCGCTCAACCCATTCTGCGCGCATCTCCTTGATCTTCTCCTCGTAGTCCAGCTTGGCATCGTAGCCCTTGTGCTGGCCACGGAAACGCTCCCACCAGGAAAGGTGCTTCCAGTGGATGGCAATGCCGTGGTAGTCGTGCTCGCGGCCAGCACGAATGCATGCCCAGCGACGCTCCTGCTCCTTCAGATCCAGACCGGTCGTGTCGGGCAGGAACAGCCATGTCAGCAGAGCGCCGACCAGGCCGAACCAGGGAACAAAGTAGAACTTGGTTGGTGTGTCGATGTAGTTGTACAGAACCGAGGCAAGCAGAGCGCCAGCCTTACCCGCAGCAGCCGAAAAACCGTGAGCCGTAGCACGAACAGGGGTGGGGAACACCTCGGCGGCCACCAGGAAAGAAACACTGTTGGGTCCAAACTGGTTGAAGAACGAAGACAAAAAGTACATGGCCTGGAAGGCGTGGATGTTCTCAGACTGTGTGAAGAACTCGTAGTTGAAAGCGGGAACAATGAAGAGAACGAAATCGGCCATGAAACCGATAATCATCATCCACTTGCGACCGTACAGCTTGTTGTCGATGAGGAGAGACGCCAGGTAGTATCCGCACAGTGAGACACCGACGTTGATCAAGTTGTAGAGCCATCCAACCATGACCGAGTTGTTACCGGGCGTGATGACCTTGATGAACTCACCCTGGAAGAGCTTGTTGCCGTAGAAGAAGACGTCGTTGGCGAACCAAGCACCGGCAGTAGCGACGAGACGGGGTCCAAAGTAGCTGAAGGTCAGCTTCAGCGATGCAACATCGTATCCGGTGACGTGTGCCTTCTTCTTAGCCAGCTGAAGTTGCTTGGATGCAGACTTCATCTTGAAGTAACGGAAGTAGACGAGCCACAGAGTGCCAACAGCGGGGATAGCGAACGAGACGCGGTAAGTCCACTGAGTGACCGTCTTTGAGTAAGGCGGCGCTGATCCAGAGTGGAAGATGAGAAGCAAAACAATCAGAATGACCTGGTTGAAGAACTGACCCCAACCCTGCATCAAGAAAGCACCGGTGACCTTGCGACCACGGTGCAGGCGGTCCTCTTTCGTCGAGACTTTGCCAGAACCAACAGCGTTCTCCATACCGGCGGTGGCAGTCATGGGGTACTCACCACCAACACCGATGCCGTAGAAGAACAGAGACCACACGTAGCAGATGACCCAACCGTTCTGAGTAACACCCCAGGCGGAAGTAAGCATAAGAAGACCGACAAACATGATGACGGCATCCTGGATGAGACCGTGGCGACGGCCCAGCCAGTCACCGAGGACACCGACAAGAATTTGACCAACAATGATACCGCAGATTTCGAGATAGTCAACGGCCTGTGTCCAGATCTCATTACAGATGTCGAAAGATTTCCAGCAAGCTGGGAAAGAGGCTTGCAAAAGCGGCCTGACGTTACCAATGGAGAAAAGGACGTAACTGTGGGAGGTTAGAACATATTTGTGGTAAAGATTGTTCATTGAACTTACCCTTCAAGACCAAGACCAGCACCAGGAATCACGTAGTTCCTGAAGTAGGCGCTGACAGGGCTAAGGGGATCCTTCTTGAACATCTGCCAGAGTTCACTAAGCTCCCTCTTGTGCTCTGCAGCATCGACGCTGGTAACAAACTTGACACGCTGACCAAGCGGCATGTCAGCCCAGTAGGTGCCATTTGCGTCGTACATGTCATCAGGGTGGAGCAGCGCGTGGAAAACATCCGACTCATTGCTAGTCATATCATTCCGGATGTCAATGTCTTGTGTTGCAGCGTGATGACCGGTCATGTTCGGCCCGTGTGGTGCAGCGACTCCATAGTCGCGGATCGAGTTTTGCTCGCTGTTGGTGGCAGCCATGGTAGCTGATAGCAGCTGCGGATTGCAGTTGCTGTCGTCTTATGAGGAGCTACTCAGAGAGGGGTTGGTGGATAGTTTAGTTCCAAGGTTTCGGAAATGCTCTTATATGTTCAAGATTTGCTCCTGTGGGTGCCGTCGAAACTTTAGGGCTAGTTGGGACCTTGGTTGTGGAGCGAGCCTAGTGTGGCCGATGACGTTGATTCCGAGGAATCCTCCAGATTTCAGTGATTAGATGTGAGGCGCAATAATGCTTTTTTGAGTGTTGTTCCAGACACAACGTTGCGATGCAGCACGTTGCTGGTGAATGCTTGTGACTGGCTGTTATATCCGCGCTGACCGATGATGGTGGCTAGGAATAGCAGGGCAGAAAGTGCCGGGAGTTCCGCTGGTTCGCTGAAACTGCTGAACCCTGCGTGTAGTGATGCAGATAGCCGACGTCGAGATTCAATGTCGATATCAGCGTGCAGCGAGAGTCGTCCGGGAGGATGAGACTCGAGCAATGAAGGGTCGATGGAGGAGCACGAGGCAGGACCCGGCAAGAATGACGAAGTGCAGGTGCACGAGAAGTGCAAACGCTCAATTGCGAGGAGGCTGTCGAGCGGCACAAAGATACCTCGATAGCTTATATACCGCCAGCAGGAGGAGCTCGAGAAAATTTCTAGTGTCCCCACGGTCGCCTCCGGCGGGCGCATTCGAGTTGGAAGCTCAAGTAACCCCGGCGCGGCCAACACGGCAACTGCTCGCGTGCCCCATCAAAACGACCGCTTTGGGCAGCGGTCAGCGTTGTGACAGGATGGAATTAGTGCCATTGGATGCGCCTGGCTCCAGCGGTGCTCCACCTGCCAGTTTAAGCTTGCACGACCTGCTTTCGAAGCCCTGCTTCCCCAGAAATGCTCTCTCGCAGTACTCAAGTACACCTCAGACGTCAGTCTTTTGTCGGCCAAGGCTACGCCCAGCTGAGGCAAGCACATCCAAGCCGAAAGCTTCGCAGAGCGTGGCGTCGCATCAACTGCTCGGCACACAGGATCTGACCCGCCGCCGTCGATGCAGCATAAACGTCCGCTGGCGTGCGAAGGCTCTTCGCGATGAAGCTGGAATTGACCAATCAGAGCAAAGGAACTCAGAACGTGCTGTGTTCTTTCGCTGAGAGTCTAGACGCCAAGACCCACGACGGAGCCGCACCCTGGTCGATCCCTCGTCTGAGGTGCGGAGCATCCACACTGACCCTTCATCCTCGAGCTCAACGGACACCCCCGAAACGCCGCAAAGTAACATCGCGCGGCGTGTCCTCGTGTGCTTTTGATGCAGCATGGTCAAGGTTGTTGCAGAAAGATTGTCGTCATCAACGTTCGTTTCGACATTGCCCACCGCATCAGCTGGACTACAGTGAAGCATAACAGCATCTTCGACTGTCGATTGATAGCACTAAGGGACCCCACATTCTGTCCGGCGCAGGTGTTCTTGATGAGCTCCAGCGGAGGCGGGAATAAGGAGGTGGGTCGCTGGAGGAGGATCTGATATTGGTAGTCGGAACAAGCCGCAGATGTCACCGAGTGGGTACTCTTTTTGCCGTCGATGGACAGACATTGTTGTGAGACTCGCATATCGTTCTTCTCCTCGGTATTCTACTCTGACATATGTTGCATAGGAGCGGATGTGGTGGTCGCCCAGTCCACGTGGGTGCACTGTTGGCCTAACTATGAGCAATCTTCAATGTGAAACTGTGTCTGATGTTGATATTAGGTATGTGCTCTATGGTAATACTATTTTACACAGGGATCCATCCAGCGGTCCTCATTAAGTGGCACGAGTAGGTACACCCCTTGCACGTTCACGGGCATGACACGAATAAGCAACGACAAGCAATGCCACGCAGTGACAGATTGCAGGCCGCCAATTGGCAGCCCTGCCTCGAACGCTAGGCACAACTCCACCACATGCAACGCCCGATATACAGGAACGAAAACTCAGTACATGGTTGCTTCAATCCAGCCAGTTCTGATACTTGCAAGAGCATCCTCCGGACCCTCCATCTATGGGCCCACTTACATCTAGGCGGCCTTGCGTGCCATTCACAAGATTGCCTCCGAATGCACGATCTTCAAACTGGAATGAACGCTTCGAGGCGTCGTTCTTGATGGTTCCATCTCTCTCCATTTGGTAGCAGTACAGGTTCTTCTTAGCTGCGTTACCGCCATGACGGTCGATGGTGACAGTGACCGGGTAAGGGAAAGTTCCTGGACGCCTGGTATCGCTAGAGCCGCTTTGTGTGGAGCTTTTCAGGAGCGGCTTGCTTGACTGACTGCGCGTCCAGATCTGAACTAGAAATCGCGTTTGCGAGAATGTGCATCGTAGCGAGGCAGCCTCTTCCGTGCTACCGCCATCCGTGTCTGCAGGATTGCCACCGCGATTCGTCCCATTAATTTGCTTCAGGAAGATCGATCGGTCGTAATACGAGTAAAAGCCGTAGTGCTCGTCGTCCTTGCCACGGTTGTACAATCGGAGCGGCTGTGCTGAGGGGAAAGGAAGCAAGTTCGCGGCTGCAGCTGTCCCATCGGCATTGAGCATCGGTGCAGGGATACTGGCAGTGATGTTCGTAGGATCACTGTCCGCTCGCTTCGCAAGACGTGATGCAGGAGCTGCAGGCTCATGAAAAGACACAAACAGCGGCGTGTTCTCGCCGTCAAAAGGGGCGCTGTTCCCGTCGGTCGTCTTCCCCAGGAACACCATGTCCTCATCACTTGGAGGTGCAGGAGATGGCGAAGGTGTCGAACGAGCAGCCAGGAATCGTGATCGCACGAACGCACCAACTGAGACAGCATTCGCAGCTCTTTTCTTAGAAGGTGCCTTGGAGGTTGTCGTTGCGCTACTGTTGTCGAAGGTGATCTCGATCTTCATATTAGGCTGATCTGGCTTGTTAGGCTTGACTGAACCTTGCAGTTCCTTAGGAAGTGCACAACTCCACAACGTTGTAGGCGCCACACATCCGCTCTCTTCCTCCACCGCCTCGGGTTGAGCGATAGTAAGAATGCCAGTCGGAATGGGAGGGTAGTTCGTCAAATTCAGCCATCCGGAAGTCGATGAACTTGGTGCCCCATCTGGTTGGCTAGTAATGGGTGTAGTTGTAGTTGTGTCGCCCTTCTTTCTGGAAAACACAACTACAATAGGAATGAGGACTGCGAGCAAAACGACCAATATGAGGCAACAGCCACAGCACCAGAAGAAGCAGCCTCGTTTTTTCTTCTCCTTTTCCTTTGACTTCTCTTGTTGCTTTCGCTTCAAACAGGGCAGCAGTGCTTTCATGTCGAAGACTTTGCGGCGCTTCTTCTGTCGCTTTAGATCAGGAGTGGAGCCTGGCGAGCTTGATCGACTTCCGTTATCGTAACTGAAATGGGATGCCTTCTGGGCGAATGTTGGTGGTGGTGCAAACGTAGGTAGGTTTGGCGAAGGGCTGTGGGATCTCGACGCGATCGAACCTACACCTTGCAACCGTTGTGCTGGCCAGGATGTGTGACTTTGTTGCATCGCTGGCTGTGAGTTGGTGTTTAAGAGCTGGACACTGACATTTGGCCGTCGATCTTGCAACTCAATGTTGATGTTGATCGGTCGAGACACCTCTTCCACTTGGCGAGGCATGAGTACTGTTGCCATAGCTGCTGTGCTGACCACAGGAGTTGATGACATCGCTGACATGGGCGAGGTCACGTTGCGGTCGGGGGTTGCTGCCGTTTGTTGGGATCGGGTTTGTACTGCAGTGCTGTGGCTCGCATCCAGTGGAGCTTCGTTCGTTACAACCTCCTCCGGTGTGTATCGATATGTTGCGTGTTCATTGACAGGAACAAGCGCGACAGCTGATGGCGTACTTTTCAACGACGGTGTATCTTCCGTGTACGGATTCTTCTCCGTTGCTGTCCAGCTGTGAGAAGGCAAGGATGAAGATGCATCTTTGTTCGAGCTATACTGGGCAGGTACGGTGGGCACATCAGGTGTTTTTGGGACGTTGTCGTCGAATTTCGGCCAAGTGGCGGTCAGAGGTGTTGCGATGAACGGTGTCGTGATCACATTCCACCATCCTTGTGAACGTCGTGGTGTTGGCAATAGCGACGTGTCGACCACCAGAGACGTTTCTACCGTCCTCTCCCGTAGAGGCGTTTCGTCTTCCTCAAAAAACGTGTCGCTAGACATGACACGGCCCTTGCGTTGCGCGTCGTCATACTCCTCAAAGGCCGTCTCGTTGGATTCAAGCGTGTCATTTCTGTTGTGCGTTGGAGAATCCGGGGCTGACTTGTTAATTTGGACGCCTGACCCAACATACCCAGTGGGGAGGGCTGGTACTGGTGGTACGTTGTGATCTATGAGCTGAGGGTTGAATGTGTTGCGAGAATAGACACTGGGTGTGTAGTCCGATTCGGTGTAAGGCGTGTCAGGTGACCACATTGACTGCATTGGCATGGCAGGTGTTATGATGATGCTAGGCGTGACCAAGGTGGTATCGCTTCCTGATCGCTGGCGAGGAGCTTGGTAGGGACTGAAGTCAGACACGCTGTCCGTGGGTACTGTGATGCCTATGGGTATGGGTCGATCCCAAGGGGAGATCTCGTTCCACGTCCCAGTGCCTGGAGCTGGGGCCAAGGAGTCTGCAGTTGTGGGCTCGTGGTCGATGCTTCCATGTCTGTGGTGTGCAAATTCGGGTTGAGGTGTACCTTTCGTAATTCCCAACCCCTTGAACTTGGTCGACGAGCGTTTAACATTGAACCAGCTTTGTTTTCTTGACAATCCATTGCTATGTGTCTCATGCTGAGGGAACACCTGGTGTGGTGCGTCGCCCTTGTGTCTTGTGAAACTTGTGTCTAGCTTTGCCTGCCTGCCTAGTAGCTCTCGTCTCCTACTTTTCTGCCGAGATACACGTGCGGTGAATGACCTGGAATTCCGCTTGCTGGCAGTCTTTTGGAATGTCTGAACATCGTTCTTCCATGCTTCTCCTTCTCGATTGGCTCTGGGCAAGGCAATCGTCCCGTCGAAGTGTCCATTAAGGTATATCACTGTGTGGTCGCCGCGGTCCACTCGTTGTGAGACGTCAGAGTCAGATGTGGGTATCGCTAACGGCTGTCCGGCGAAGTTTGTTGTGTTCATGGTGAACGGCGTGGGTGTGGGTCGGTAGTTGAATGGAATAGGGTGTAGCTAGATTCGATCGCTGGAGGAGATCAGGGACAAAGCATTGCAGTCGCTGTGAAAATCGAGAGCGGAACAAGGCCCTTGGTGAAGACAGACTTTCTTTGTCGCGCGGTAAGGTGAACCAGGCTGCCAAAAGTAGGACAGTAGAAAAGATGAAACACAGCCGTGTCGTCAATATCCAAGGTGAAGGTAGAGACAGTGATGATGGACAAAGACAACGAGACAGTAGACACAGAAGTAGGAAGAGGACGCTCGCCTCTAGACACCCCGGATCTTCTCGAATTACCTTGTACGTGCAGGTTACGCTACCACATGCCGACAGTGCCTTTCAGCAGTCTACTGCCTTGCCATTTAATTCGTCAGAAGCGCCAGGTACATTGGCTCGACAAGATTCAGATGGTCCCAGCAACCGTCGAGAGTGAGCAGGGAGTGAATGTGATTGGACAACGCTGCCCCAACCAGCCTCGCGGCGGGCGCCATCGTCTAGGCGTGAGGCTCAATAACCGCCCAAGATTCGCTGGACCTGGAAATGTACTACACGAAGCGAGATCTGAGACGCTCCAGAGGCGGAGCTGGACGCTGTGGCAGGCCAAATGAGGGGTGAGCCACTGAGGTGCGAGAACAAAGCAGCTCTAAGCGCCCACCATCGCAGAGCCGCCAACGGTTGGACGGCGCCCCGCCTGAGTGTGTAACCATTTTAAGCCATCAACATTATGTCTGCGACATGCAGTTCCGACATACCCAAGTCGCGTGCGTGCCACGATTTTTTTTGCAGAGAGATGTTTCCGGTTGAATGAGATGGAGAAAGCTGATTCTGTTCGAACGATACTAAAGGAGCAGAAAATGTGCGAGGCAGGAGAGTGTGTAGTGCACAGCATAGTGCACAAGAACGCTGTCCACAAGTGTCGATCTCGAAGACTGATGATAGGGGGTGCTTGCGATTGAAAGGTTGGATCTAGTATTGGTCTTGTGGGATAGGTACTGACACTGACTGCCTAGACTTTGGCTGCCACATGAGCGTGTCTTGCATTGACACCTGGGCGCACAAGTACGCGATAGAGGTATGGCAAGGTGACCTGAACGAGTGTTGAGCGTGTCCCAAGGGATGGACGTACAGCAACTCCTGGGACTGCACACGACTCCCTGTCACAGAAAGCCGACCAGTGTGTCCAGATGTGAGGTCATCAGAGCACGGCTGCAGCTGAGCGTACGATACGAGCAGCTACTGCAGCGCTTCCTAGCCCACGAGCCGAGAAAGCTGCTTCCGCCAGCTTCGTCTGCGCTGACCTGTTCCATTGTTTGGTTTGAGATTGCAATTTGGCCACGCTGAGGATGATACTACAAAGGGCAGGTATGCGCTGAGCGGGTGGAGCGTGCTAGTCAGGGACACTCCTAGTGACTAGAAGCCTGCCAAGGTGGCTTCAAAGGGTAATTTTACATATCGCAAGGTGCTCCTTTTCGACTGCAGGCATTCCCTCTTGCATGCAGCTGTATTGTGCTCTCTTATCTTTGCCTGTCAATTGCTCGTGAGAAGAGAGCTGTCCTTTGACGTTGCACCGCAGATCTCCCTTCCCGCTGAAGGTGCGACCGCCTCGCCTTGCCGTCCGAAAAGCTTCAGTTCGCAGCCAGCTGTCCTTACTGTGTTGGACGCGCCTTGCTTTTTGCCGCGCATTGCTTATCGCCAAACATTAATTGCGCTTCAACGGCACTTCGGTCAGAAGTTGCGCGCGATCAGATCCCTGTGCATTCCGCGCACATTACCCTCTCGACGCAGTCACGCTGGCTTCTCCATCATCCTTCTCCAGTAACGCTGGCCAACGCCGACGGCGCTCATCCGCCGCGAGAACACAGCCCTCGAACCTGAACCTTGGTCTTCCAAACAGATCAGGCACAACAAGCGGCATCTCGGGCGGCTCTCTGGGCGACGCCCTGCCCACAATCCCCGGCACACCAGCTGCACTCGAAGATATGTCGAGGTCGCCTTCCCCCAGGCCTGGAGGATGGTCGAGTCCCGGCTTGAACACTCCCGGTGCAAACGGGTCATCGCACAATGTCACTTGGGCGTCGGCCCAGGCGAGGAGTGCTGAGGTTAAAGGGTACCCGGGTTTCACCCCCAGAAATCAGGGCTTCTTCTCGAAGCACTTCCGCAAGATATCTACGAGCTTGCCCATCAGCTACGGTGAGAAGGAGAAGCTTGGGCGTGGACGGTACCAAGGCAACAAAGTGGTGCAGATGTTCAATCGAATTGGCTGGAACCTCTGGCGCTTGAGGAGATCACTCGGAGTCATCGTGTTTATCATCTTCAGCATAATTATGTTCTACGTAACTCGTAAGCGACACCAGCCACTAAACAACAACAAACATGACTGACAGCAACAGCTTTACACCGAATGTACAGACGATCTGCACTCTTTGGCGGCGGCAACAAATACGTTATCATACTTGCGGCGAACCAAGGTGGCGGTGTAATGGAGTGGAAGGGCCCCCGCGAATGGGCAATCGAGCGTGACAGCGTCAAGAACAAGAAGAAGTACACCAAGAAGTGGGGTTATGATCTTGAGATTGTAGACATGAGCACAAAGAAACGCTACGCTCACGAGTGGAGGGAAAGCTGGGAGAAGGTGGATACTATCCGCAATGCCATGCGCAAATACCCACAGGCTGAATGGTAAGCACCACCTTCCAGGCTGCTCATACCATGACTAACAACGGACAGGTTTTGGTGGCTCGACACTAACACCTTTGTTATGGAGCCGTCCTACTCACTCCAGAAGCACATCTTCAAGAACCTCCAAGACCATACCTACCGCGATATCAACGTCTACAATCCTCTCAACATCTCACATCCACTGACCGACGACTATCTGGACGCCGAGACCCGTTCTCCTGTCGGTGACGGCAGAGTCGAATCCATCAACATGCTTGTACCGCAGGACTGCGGTGGCTTCAATTTGGGCTCCTTCATGTTGCGAAGGAGTGTCTGGACAGACCGTCTGCTGGATATCTGGTGGGATCCTGTTGGATACGAGCAGAAGCACATGGAATGGGAACACAAAGAGCAGGACGCGTTTGAGTACATGTACCAGAACCAACCCTGGATCCGGCCACACGTCGCCTTCCTCCACCAACGCAAGATCAACAGTTTCCCGCCAGGTGCTTGCGGAGATGCTGGTGACGATCCCAAGATCCACTACCAGGAAAGAGACCGGGACTTCCTTGTTAACATGGCCGGCTGCGAATGGGGCCGTGATTGTTGGGCTGAAATGTACAACTACCGCCAACTCAGCAACCGTCTCAACCGAAACCCTTGGGAGAAGTTCAAGGATGGGATTAGCGACTTCTTCAAGAAGCCAGCAAAGAAAGACGAGAAGAAGAAGAACTAAATGCCAAGAATTATCCGGGTTGAGTCTGGCTGATGCGCCGCCGATATCCTTCGCATACTTTACCATCCGTTCCTGGTCAAACTGACTAGTCCCGTGGCCACACCCTTTCGCATGCATCTGTAGACTCAATGCTACGCAGGTTGTTATCTTGGGTTTGCGTATACTGTACCATATCTCAACCACAGACGTGGATGGTTGAGTTTGTTCGCTTCTTCTGGGACACTGTTTGTTCCCTGCTTTTACACTTTATTCTGACGAACGCCTCCGAAATTGTCATGGCAACAGAGCTGCATCTTTTCACACTTCTTGTTGACTCGAGATCTCTTAGGTCTTTCTCTTTGCTCTATCTCGAACTGCTGGTTAGCAGTGTTGTCGATGAATCGCAACTATACTCGCATACAGTGGCGTTGAAACCCTTTGTTTGTTTTTGTTACACTCTTTGTAGGTACTGATGTTGTTTTGGCGATCAGTCAATTTGGAGGTAGAGAGCTGCGCCACGATGAAACAGCTATCAACACATCTAGATACATGTCAGACCGACTTGCAACCTCTTCTGGTCTCATCTACACTGCAATGACGTGCTGAGGAGTGCGATGCAGACAACCCACCACCAAGAAGGCAAAAGATCAGGGTAAATATTTGCTTTCCAGAGCCACGGTAGCGAAGAGCGCGAAGTGTGCGCAAGACTGTCTCGAGACTGTGGTACGCAAGGCAGACGACCTCAAGTTGCGTAGCCGTGTCTTGTACAGGCCAGGTGAGCACCAAAAACGGCTAGGCTTCAAGCAGAAGGTGTGCGGGCGAGTAACGTGATTCGTCCATGAGAACATCCACCGCCATTTGTCTACGTGACCCTGCCGGAGAGGGCTGGCCAGCACACGGGGCCAGGAACGAGTGTCATAATCTTTGTCCTGAGCCTTCAGTCTTAACATTCCCCCTCCGCTGTCCTCTATTTCCTTCTCTCAACCCTCGACCTGTCAAACCCCGGTGCCCCACCCCACTAAAGCGCACCCCCGCCTAGACGTCACTGCGTCCCGGATCGACGAGCCAGCCTGTGGCATAGCGTCAGACCGCGGTCTTGATCTTATCAAGCGCATCTGCAGCCACACGCAGTCTGAGGGGAACGGCGTCGGGTCGTGTGCTGTCCTTGAGGTTCCAGCACTCCGTTGTGCCTCCGCGACACGTTCCACCCTTTTCGAGTCCACCCTGGCGGACAACGCGCCTAGAAACAAAGACCCGAGATCGGAGACGTGCCTTGGTAGCTCCACCTGCGCGCATATCTCTCCACCATCAGCCTACGTGCACTGTGAAACAGTGAGGCAATCTAGGGCACCGGTTTCGCAAGAACAGTCGCTTGTAGCTGGGTATTACGTTGTCTGTGAAGACTATTAATGGACCATCACTATCCGCTGAGCTCGACAAAGCAAATTGGAGACGCCGAAGGAGCATACCCACAAAATCAAGTCATGGCACCTACACACTCACAGTCCTCACCCTCTAGGCAGCGTTCAGAAGGTATGCCATCTGATTGTGAACCTTCATTTATCGACCCGCAAGCTCAGTCTCGCTATCGTGTGGAAGCTAATACGACACGTTCAGAGTCTTGGATCGACATCAGCTCAAGACCATCCTCGTCCTCGCTGTCCTCCGCCACCGACGAGATCATTACGACGGGCCTTACAGTTCAGCATGATTCAAATCTGCACAGACGGAACAGACGTCCTCGAGGCAGTCACTTCCAGGTAGGCACCAGCCATCGTATAGCGAGCGGTGGTGGGGGAAACAGTAGCCAAGAAGAATACGATGAGAGCGAGAGTGAGTCGGACAGGGTCATGACGTCCTCCAATGAGCACATTGGGCCATCCCCTCTGAGGCAGGAAGTGCATCGCAATTCGCGTGGGCTACAATCTGTTGCCTCATCCGATACAATGTCGGAGAGAGAAGAAGAGGACGACGATGATGATGAGAACGCAACCGCGGTCAACTACCCAAGATCAACAGCTCGACCATTCCAACCACGACCTAATGCATTCTCGCACCCGAGCGTTGAACATGTAGTACGCTCACAGTCAGGGACAGTGTACACACCACGCAGACCTGCGACACGACCAGGATCTCAACGGCAGCATTCATACCCACAACACACCCCCTATAACGTTATAGCTCCTAGCTATCAAGCCGACCACGACGAGGCTTTGCGAGCCAGTCTTTCCACACTTCTCTCGGCCGCCGCGGCAGTCAGAGGACTTCCGAAGCCTGGTCAACCAAGACCCGTACCAGCTGCAACGTCCAGTCGAGTTGATCCGGCATCCCTCCGCCTTGTGCCAGAGTCGGTTGCGTTGGGGGAAATTCCAGAAGAAACAAGCAACGGCTCATCTTCTCGCGCTACAAGCAGTAGCCCTTCAGACAAGTCGAAGCGCAAAACAAGTCCAGCTGTCGCAAGCGCACGGAGCAGCAGCAGAGATCGCCACGCAGCCAAAAAGGCACGTAAGCAGAGTGCTCTGATCGAGGAGATTAGTCCGACGCTCTTCACATGGGTCGTCAGCGCCGGCGTTGTCGTCCTCGTGAGTGCTCTCAGCTTCTCTGCAGGATACGTTGTTGGCAACGAAGCAGGCTACGCCGAAGCTATGGGCCAGATGGGTGCTGTAGGTACCGAGGCTGGCAGCTGCGGCAAGGAAGCTGTACGAGGCACCGGGCTAGGCCTACGCAGACTTCGATGGGGTGGAGGTGCTGTGGTCCGCGTTTAGGAACATGACGCGATTGCAACTTCGTCGTACATGACGAGATACGAAACAGCAACGAACACGAAGCGGATGCATTGGTTGAATCTCTCTTCTTATCAAGGGTCAAGCACATATGGGTGGACTTTTGTCTTTTGCTCTTGCACTCCATTTGCTGGCGTTTCCTTCCACAGCGTGCATCGTTTTCTTGGGTCACTGGTATTGGCGCTGGTTCGGCGTTCACTTGTTGGTTCGAGCATGCGGTCAGAGTATGGGCATTGCGCTGGCCATTTAGATGAATATTCGCAGGTCTCGGTGCTCACGGTGGAACGTAGCGAGCAACCTACATAGCCGTCATAGTATCCAGCGGTTACGATTTGGATTATATACGCTTGGATATTCAAGACTGTCACATACGACCATAGGACACTGAA
The DNA here is from genome assembly GCA_027946375.1 of Neodidymelliopsis sp. IMI 364377. NCBI lineage: Eukaryota > Fungi > Ascomycota > Dothideomycetes > Pleosporales > Didymellaceae > Neodidymelliopsis > Neodidymelliopsis sp. IMI 364377. The sequence goes on from JAPEUT010000014.1 coordinate 19,824, forward strand.
AATAGAGCTTCCCGTTCGCTCAGCTGTACTCAAGCAGTGTACCGGCTGATTAGTAGTCAGGTGGGTGACCACTGGCGAATACCCGCTGTTGTATGTTTATGTTTTTGTGCCCATGAACACTGACGCCTGTGGAAGACCGAAGACAACGAAATGGTAGTTGAAAAGAGGGTGGTGTTTGTTTTTGCGTGGGGTTTGAACGACATAGCAACCGTAGTGATCTTCTATTCCACGCTCTGGTTATTTTGCTCCACATTTGTCGGCAGACGGCACTGAGCATGGTTACATGGTCGCGCGGGCTCTCATGTCCGCGGATATCACCCATTTGTGGAGGTACATGTCTCTGATGTTTGTGTTGCTAGCGAGCGAGATGTAATTGTTACAAGCTCTGAGCCTCTGAGCTAGCAACTGAAGTAAAATTAAAACCAATCTCATCAGCAGCGATCACACCCACAACAAAGGTCCACACAACCCACTCCTCCGACCCCTCCCCAGCCCCTTCCCTTTCCTACCCACGTGATCATTTCTGCCTGGCCCCACCCACTAGCCGCACGAGCCAACCTCAACCTCTATATAATCCCCCCTCTGGTCGCCCCATCATTGAAAAAGCATACTTACCTTCTTTGGATGACTGAGATCAAGTCTTCGGTTCATCTATCCTGATCAGCTGCATTGCACAGCGCGGACTGGTTGGGGTATGGCTTTCCTTCGGGGACGCCACAGGGGCAATTTTTGCTGGTCTGCTTGCAAAATGCGAGTGCTTTTTCATTGATGTGCCTGCCGGTGGTGGGGCATGAAGGAAGGAGCTGTTGAGGTTTGGTGGAGGAGGGGGATTGCGTGTGCGTTGATGGTTGCGCATGCTGCTGCTCTGTGTGGCGTGTGTTGATCGGGTGTCGCAGAGGACTGCTCGTCTCGTCTAAGATATAGGTTACATCCCTTGAACATGATGTTGAACTGATCACAGCGTCTGGGTTCGTAGCAACGATTATGCAGAAACTTTCCATCTTCACTGTATATGCCAGCGTGTTCTCGTTGAATGGACTCTTTGTTCTTAATGCCTCGGTTTCTGAATACGATGGATTTTCAAATACTGCATTCCATCGCCAGCACCACACCTGTATATCGCTATCACCTCATCAGTAGTCCATCAGTGCCCCCGCCATCCTCCGCTGATATTTCTCCACAACCTCCTGGCATCTGATTACAACACCAGCCGCCAGAACCCTGATTCTCTCATCCTCCTCGCTTCCAGCACCCAGACCTTCAAACACCATCTTCACCCATGCTTGAGTCTCCATCAGTTCCTTGCCCTGCTCCGTTGCTAATCTCTCTTTGTTCTCGTTCGTCTCCAGCAGCATCAGGAATCCAAATAACAGTGCTCCCAAAATAGCCTTGTCGTTGCTAGCCAGACCTCTTACCGAGAGCAGCAGATCCCAGTACTCGCGCGTCATTTGCGGTAAAGACAATGTGTTTGGCCCCGAGGCGTTGAGCAGCAGCGACAGAGTCTGTAAGAAAGGTGGGAGGAGATGTGTGGATGTGTAGATTGAATCGCTGCTCGACCGGACCTGGAGCCACCAACGGCCAGTGAGCGGGAAGAAGAAGTTATCCGCAACAATCTGCGCGAGGGCATTAGGTATGGGCTTCTTGCGTGCGGCTTCGACTTCCATGCGGGAGCTGAAGGTGCGCACTTTGAGGATGTTGGGCCCGCTAAGTGTATCGGCTGCTTGTGAGGCGAGGGGTGAGAGCATGGCTCGCGCCATGTTGCTCGTGAGCTTGGTGACAGGATTTGAGGTTTTGTCTTCGGTGTACATCTTGTGAAGAAGGGGAGGGAGCTGATTGCTGGGAAAGGACGGTGCTGCCGGGATGAGATCTTCGGTAGATGAGTCCTTCATGCCAGCGAGCTCACGCGCCCCAAGACCAAGTGTGGTGAGCATGGCTATGCGTTGTGTAAGGCTGTAGTCTCCAGAGAAGAACGACCGCGCAAACCACTGTGCCATTTGTGCTGGTTTCGCAAGGAGTACAGCGATCAGTGCTTGCTGTTTCTGTTGTGCAAAGGTTTCCAGCTCCAACCCATTCTGTAGGCCTGTAAGGATTGTTGCAAGTTCTTTTATGTGATCCATGACTTCAGTTCCAAAGTTGGCTTTGCGCCGTATCAAAGGCGCAGCAGTTGCCAGGGCCAATTCATGTCGATCATAATCTTCCTGATTTCGCAGACCTGTAATCAGTTCACGTATGTACACAGGTGCAATAGGCTTATTGCGATTGATGGCCGCTGGGTCATCGTCCTCGTCTTCTGGATCTGAATCTGGCTTTCCGTAGGCCACAAGGTCATCATCCTCGTCATCAGAGTCAGAGAGCACCTCGATAACACGCGGACCTTTGATTTCAGTGATCGATGGAGTCATTGGGGGTTTGGACGCCGGCTTTGGTCTAGATGCAGACTGGTTCTTGCGCAACGTAAGCTTGTCCTTCTTGCGGAGGTCTGAAATACTTCCAGTTTTGTCATCCACCTTAGTGAGATGTTCATACCACTTAGCTTCCACGAATTCGCTGCCTTCGAGCTCGATCTTAAGTTGGAGCTCTGGCTTGTCGATCATTTTGGATATGGCCGTCCCAACTGCTATCCCGAGGAACCGAGCTCGAGGTGACGCTGCTCCAATGCGGTTCGACATGCCGTTGACGTGATACGTCGACTTCGCCATCATTGTCACAAACATAGGCTGTGATCTGTGTACGTAGCCGCAGCATAACGCCAATGTTTGCGCAAGAGCTGATGGATGTTAGTCTAGCTGCAAGAATCTGAAGTGTAGTTACTGACCTTCTTGCTGTAGAACAGGCGTGTGTTTGATATATACAGAGTCCCCGAAAGTCTTGATGCAGTTCTCAAACAATGTCTGCAATTTGTCTATATGTCATCAGTACTAAGGTCGCTGTCATGCCTCTTTAATACTGACCTTCATCTTCAGCCAATACAGCGATGACACTTCGGCGGACGCCAAGTGACTCGTCCAGAGATGGGATGGATGATCGGGTGAGCGAGGCTACAAGGTAGTCTTTCAATATATCGTTATCGCTGATGATGTTGTGGAGTAGACGTGCTGCGCCAGATATTGTAGGCGACGATGCAACAGGTGTATCCAGTTTGGCAACCATCTCGGAGTAGAAGAATTCCTTCACAAGGTAGACCAGAGCAGCGTTGAGGAACTTGCGCTGCTCGAATGCTTTCATCTGGCGCACAAGATCCGCAAACAAGCCCACTTGATCTTGTTCGATGCTGACGACGAGGATTGTACCGACAAGGCGATCTCGTGCCTGGTCAGTGGAAACGATTTAGCTTCATTTGAGTGAACTCACCAGTGTAACCTAATGTAAGCACTTTAGAGCTAAACTCTACCATAGCTGTCATGCATGCAGCGCTCTTGTCTCCGATTGTCAACATGTGGACAACGTTACGACCTAGCCATTCTGCAAAATCATGGCCACCTGGACGTAAAGTTGCAATGCCCTCTACTTCCATCACATCTTCAGCTTCGGCCCTGACTGACAGTACGCGGCCTGAGGCGACTTGTGCAAGAAACTCTCTCCACATAAGCTTCTTCTGTACCTCATTCTTGCCAAACGTTTGAATCTCGGTCCAAATCGAGTGCGATACTTCGTCGCCACTCAGGACTCGACCGAGCACATCTAGAGTATCTCCCAGAGACACAGAAACGCTTCGAGTTGTTCCTGGGGCTTTGCTCTGTCGACTCTCTGCAATCAGCGAACGTAATCTAGTGATAATATGCCCAATTCCAGTAGGATTTCTCAAAACGATGGCGAATTTTTGAGCGTCTTTGGTACGTTTCTTAAGCAATTCCCAGAAATTCGGTATGACATTGTTGATGAGTTCATGCGCTACACTTGCGTACACCGGCTCGGGAGTGATGAAACTAATCGTCGGGCTATTCAAGTAGTCCAAAACATTGGAAATTGTTTCATAACTTGGCTCAGACTTGAGTGCTTGTAATGCTGATTGTGCCGAATCAATCAAGGCTGCATCCTGAATGCTCAAGTCCTGGATCTTCTGAACGACCGGCGTAGAAACAATCTTCTTGGTAGAGACTGCCGTCAGAAAGTCGGCCATGGCGACAGTGTAATCACTGGGATGATCAGTTAAAGAACTTGGAACGAATCCACCAGGTCAAGTAGCTGACTGCACTTGCAACTTACAAATGCTGCGCTATTGTCGAACTGAGGCTGTCAACCAACGTTTATTCGCTCTCGTTCGCCATTAGTACCCACTTCAAACATCCAGCAAGCGCCTCTCTGGATTTGGAAACTTTCTGAGTTGGCCAGGTATCTGTCTCGGTGAAAAGTTGAAGTTCACTACATGACTGTCATCGGCAAATCTTGCCCAAGATGATTAGAGGCGCTTGGCAGGCGCTAAACTCCATCTAACACCGATGCCTACATCCTCCGTTTGCTCAACTTGACTTCTCCACTTCCTCTCTCTAAAGACTACGCAAGATGTCAGTCGAAACTTCTAACCCTGTGTCAGGTACAACGGCTAGCCCTCGGGCACGATGGTGAGTACACCGGTCTACGGCCTTCTAAATCGCTGACGTGACGTGATGTAGGAAGTACCTCGACAACATCTTGACAAGGACCGGACCATTCACGGATCCCGACGCGTTTGTACCAGGAGAAACTGTCATAGAGAGCTTGAGTAGGGCAAAAGTACTGTGTGTAAACGGCAAACATCAACTATAGGATTACGAAGCTAATACTATCCAGAGTCATGTGAGTCTACTTCATCATAGATCGAACATTCCACTTACGAGGGCTTCAGCGGCGCTGGTGGGTTGGGATGTGAGATCCTCAAGAATCTCGCACTCTCTGGCTTTAAGGACATTCACGTAATCGATATGGACACGATCGATGTTAGCAATCTCAACCGACAGTTCCTCTTTCGACAGGCAGACGTTGGCAGCTACAAGGCCGAAGTTGCAGCTCGCTTCGTCCAGAAGCGCGTCAGGGGTGTTAAGATTACGCCATATTGCGGCAAGATTCAAGACAAAGACGAAGCCTATTACATGCAATTCAACTTGATCGTCTGCGGTCTTGACAGCATCGAGGCCCGGCGATGGATTAACGCCACCCTCGTTGGCATGGTTGATGAGAACGACGCAGATTCTCTGAAGCCGTTGGTCGATGGTGGTACTGAAGGCTTTAAGGGTCAAGCGAGGGTCATTCTACCTACGATGACAAGCTGCATCGAGTGCCAGCTCGATATGCATGCGCCGCGTGCTGCTGTCCCACTCTGCACACTCGCTACCATTCCTCGCCAGCCCCAGCATTGTATCGAGTGGGCACATATCATTGCGTGGGATGAAGAGCGTAAGGATATCACGCTCGACAATGACGACCCCGAGCATATCACTTGGTTGTATCAAAAGGCCCTCAAGCGCGCACAGGAGTTCAACATTGACGGTGTCACATACTCGATGACCCAAGGTGTGGTTAAGAACATCATCCCAGCCATTGCATCAACGAATGCGATAGTAGCTGCGAGTTGTTGCAACGAGGCTTTCAAGATTGCGACGAACACGAACCCATTCCTAGGATATCCAGAGACGGACAACTACATGATGTACACTGGCGATGACAGCGTCTACACATACACCTTTGAGCACCAGAAGAAGGATGACTGCCCTGTTTGTGGTGCAGGTAATATTGCACGACCACTTCCTGTCAATCCCAACATCACTCTGCAGGACTTCATCGATGGGCTAGCAGAAAGGCCAGAAGCGTGAGTTCCAATCTTTATCCTTGAGTTTACAAGACGAAAGCTAATTGTGCGTAGCCAACTCAAAAAGCCCTCGATTCGTACTGGTGAGAAATCGCTTTACATGCAGATGGCCGGCTTGGAGGAGCAGACACGTCCTAACCTCGAGAAGAGGCTGGGTGAGTTGGTCGAGGACGGTGAGGAGATCCTCATCACTGACAGGTCGTTCCCGACGCAGTTCAAGTACAAGTTGGTGTACCAGAAGTAGATGCTTGCACAACAAGGAGAAAAACCACACAGCATGTAATAGTAGCGCGCACGAAGTGCACCGCAACCGAAGCATCGTAAAACGTGTCTCCATGCTTTGTGACCCCACCAACTCCATAACCCATGTCTGATCCTACAGCGTCCAGAGCTCGCCTGTATCGTGGTGTAACTGCGGCAGACGCCAAACATGCCTGTTCATCGCCTGAACAAGCCACCGATGACACCTCCCGCCAGATTCCTCGCAAGCCCAGACCCGTATATCGCATTCGAAGCAAACCCGCTCGCCTGACTAAACTTGTCGCACCTCGAGAACGCAAGCGTATTCGTGATCGTAAGAACGAGCGCAATAACTGTCCACGAATTAGCCTTCTTCGGCCAATCACCCCACCACACTCCCAGGACAGCAAGACTTACCAACAAGTGTCAACCAAATGAAATTTAGTCCAACCAGCGCCAGAACTGCCAGCAAAATCCACAGCACGGGCTGCGCATACAGCGCAATCCAAAAGAACCGCTTATCCGTTGCGTTCACATCCCTTGTCTCGGGATCCGCGGACTCAAAGACCCAGCGCCCGTCGCCTGTCTGCGTGTCGACTTCGTTCCACCAGCGAAGCCCTACGAGGCGGCGGCCGGCAATGTTCTTGAGGTAGTAGAAGTCCATTGCGAGGAGGAGCATTGTTATGATGACTACGGTGGTTGTTAGAAGTATGTGACGCAGTGGAACGAACGGAACCTACAGATCAAGACAAAGTTGGAGCTCAGGAGGCGCAGGCCGAGAATGTAGACCAGGAGCGAGGCTGTTGCACTTTCATGTTAGCTATGTTGTGTATAGTGAGAAAGGAAGCCTAGAGGCCATGGGACGTACATATGCGGAAGAAGAGGAAGGTAATCAGTGTGATTGGGTGGCTGCTGAGTCTCCAGCTCAGCGAGCCAGGCGCAGGCGCTTGTTGTGCCGTCTCCATGGTGGAGGTCTGAGTTGTTGCTGTTGCTACTGGAGCTGTGAATGCGCTGCTCGAAAGTTAGCCGCGTGTCATCACTGCTGGTCTCAGGTACGCGACTTAGCGTCGGCATGTCGGCGTTTGGCGATTTCCCCACACCCGGCTACTTGGGGTGGGAGATAGCCGGCAGCTACGCGTAGGTTGGAAGTTGCTTGTAACTCCCATTCAAGACTCCAATTGTACCCTGTGGTGGACTTCGAATACACTCACTCACAATGGCAGCCCCAATCATTCGGCGGGCGTGCATGTACGGTACTTTTACCCTCACCACCACGCCTATTCAAACACCAGCTAACACCCCCAGTCCCCGCCTCTTCCCAAAAGATGCTCGAGAAGTCCTTCGCTATGCACGCCGACAACGTGACCTACGATCTCGAAGACAGCGTCGCACCGTCCCTCAAAGCCTCTGCGCGCTCCAATCTGCGTTCCATCCTCTCCAAACCCCGCCCCTCGGGCATCAAAGAGATGTGCGTGCGCATAAACAGCGTCGACACGGGACTCGCGCTCGACGACCTCACCGAAGTTCTCAAAGGCGAATACCTCGACGCCATCATGCTGCCCAAATGCGAAAGCGCAGCGGATCTCCACTTCGTCACGGATGTGATACGGCACCTCTCGCCCGAGCGACACCCTGGCGATGCTGCCAAAGTTGGCAGTGGGAGGAAGCCAGTGAGCATTATTGCGCTGATTGAGAGCGCAAAGGCGATTCAGAATCTCAAGGAGATATGTGAGGCGAGTCCGTATCTGGACGGGCTGGTGTTTGCGGCAGAGGACTTCGCAAAGGATATGAGTCTGACGCGGACACCGTCGTTGACAGAGTTCCTCTATGCGAGAAGTGCTATAGCGACAGCGGCGCGGGCGGCGTTGTTGCCGAGTACGATCGATCTGGTGTGCACAAGCTACAAGGGCGATGCTGGACTGAAGACACTGGAGGAGGAATGTTTGAATGGTAAGGGCATGGGATTCAATGGGAAACAGTGCATACATCCGAGTCAGGTCGCGGTATGTCACAAGGCGTTCAGTCCTGGAGACAAAGAAGTAGAGTGGGCAGCACGAGTAGTCATTGCAGACGAGAAGGCTGACAAGGCAGGAAGAGGGGCGTGGACATTGGAAGGTAAGATGATCGATGTGCCGGTTGTGAAGAAGGCGAGGGCAGTACTGAAACATGCTGAGGCTTGTGAGATTGACGTGCAGGCTGTGAGGGAGAAATGGAAAGATCAGGAGCCGGAGTAAGCCTGAGCTGCAGTTTGTTTTTGTTTGCCACAGCCATCTATACTAATATCCTCTCTCGCGGTTCACTTCGTTGACCAGGTCCTTCCCAGCCCTCTTCCTTCTGATGTTCTCCGCAAGTACTTGAAAAGCCCGTTCTGCATAAGCATCACTGGAGCCACTGACATGCGGCGTGATCAAGACGTTCGGCGCAGACCAGAGGGGATCGTCCTTTGGAAGCGGTTCCGGATCAGCTACATCGAGTGCAGCGCCACGAATCTGCTTCTCCTCGAGCGCTTTAATGAGAGCTTTCTGGTCGATGATCTGGCCACGAGCTATGTTCGCAATGAAAGTGCCTCGTGGTTTGCTCTTTTGCAGAAGCTCGAACTCATCAGTGGAGAGTAGGTGTGTTGTGTATTTGCTGCGGGATTGTGAGCCACGTGTAAGATCGGTCCGAGAGTGATGAACCTTACGTCAATGGAACGCCGACCACAAGCAAGTCAATCTCCTGCTTCAAAAAGTTGTGGAGGTCTTCTTTGTCAGTACCACTATACCAAGCGCTGGGCAGACTGCCATCTGGATCACCAGTGCCAGGCACGATGAAACCACCATCCTTCTTCGAGTCGGCTGTTTTACGAGGCGATGCTGTGTAGGCAATAACATCCATACCCATGGCTTTGGCAACGCGAGCCACTATATGAATGTATCAGCACCTATGCCCATGTTTGAGCATAGCGGTAGAGGAAGTGGTAACATACCTTGCCGCCCAATGCTTCCATACCCAAGTATCCCCACTCGCTTGCCCACACGATCGCTAACGTTAGCTCCAGCCCTCTGGTTCCACTCCTGCTTCTTCTGCAACTCATACAGCGCCGTGTAGTTGTGGCTATGCACCAAATCCATCATGACAACCCACTCCGCAATCTGCGGCCCATGAACACCATTAGCCGAGCAAAGTGGAATCTTCGAATCCGTATAGATAGGGTGTTTAGCAACATGATTTGTGCCCGCAGAGAAGAATTGAATCAAGTTCGTTTTCGGGATGTCATCCGCAGTTTTAGGCAACCAGAACAGAGTGCTAATGTAGGATGCTTTGGCGGGTAGCCCATCGGGGATTTCGTCGACGATGACCTTGCCGTTATCGTAGTGCGAGTAGTAGTGTTGGACTTCTATGTCATCGAACTCTTTTTCTAGCGCCTCAATGCCCTTTTGGCATTGTTCTTTACTCCACGGGAGGACGGCAAGGACTAGTTCCTTATCTTTCGATCCCTCCCTGGTCGGTACTTCTGGACCACCTCCCATCGCTACCATTGACGATTAATGAAACTAGAGGGTAGTAGTAGATAGACAGAGTCTGCGATTTTAAGTGCTGCAAACGCGAGATTTGACGTGTTGGAGGGAGTCGAGTTGTAGTAAGCTCTGGATATGTAATCATCGTTGTGGCGTTAGTGCGGTTCATATTGTGGGGCGCCCTGTTGGACAGTGACGTGCTTGCGCCTTCTTATGTCTCAATACACGACTGCCGAGAGCGGACGCGTGCGCACGCGCAGGGAGAAGGAAACGAAGCATGAGGTAGAGCATGACAGCAGGAGCATGAGATCGAATTGATGACTTGTAGATATTGTTGATCAGACTGCAGGAACTTTTGACGCACGCCTTAGTTTCACAACCTCGTGCCACCGAAATCTTGCTTTAGCAGACGTTATCCGACAATGAAAGCTTGCAGGTTGAGACGCATACAGCATCGCAAGCGGCCATACGAAGACGGCGCAAACTCGGCTGAACGAGCAAACTGGATATCATGCTTCAAACTGCTTCTATCGAGTATTGGACGGACTGAAATCTTTTTAGCAGGCTTACGAACAGAAAAGAAACGGACGACAAGTCTATTCGCATGGATAACATCCCTCCACGCGCGTCCTGCAGAATATTCCCTTTCTGTCTCACGCGGCGAGTTACTACATCGGGTAGTTGCTGCCGAAGCGAAGCTATTCGCCTGTAACTGCATCGGCGTGACTATCTTCGTACATCGACCTTTCACCGCCACATCTAAGACCATCGTCTCCTTTCTCTCAAGGACTGCATCTGAGCGTCTGCTAGACTTTATGGCGCACCGTCAAAGGTGACACACTTGAAAGTTCGTTGTAGAATGCATTGCCTCTAGTACATTTATATTGAAGTTTCGAGCACCAAACGACTTGACCTCAGACATGGAGAAAGCATGTTAGGCAGAGCTTCACTGCAGGGTAAGCATATAGACTTGTTGAGCCTCAAGACACCACATGTCAATTACAGGGTACAAGAGGTGTTCAGTCCGCAAACTGCACAACAGAGATGTGATATCGGTGTGATCGATAGTGAACTTGCGATTTCAGCATAGTTGTTACAGTCCAGCGTGACTTCAATCGTCCATCGCTCCTTGGCAGCACGCTTTGGAATAGGATGACGCGAGGGTTTGAGCCGCAGATTGTTGTAATTAACAAGAGTACATTCAGTGAAGTTCCCTACGAAGAGGATCAAACCACCCACCCAGCTTTGACATCGGTTAGGAGTCGTCACGACTACGGTCAGGTGCCTAGCTGAAATAACCTACGACGAGTCTGGCATTATGCAGTCTGTGGTGGTTGGTCATAGATACAGAAGATGAAAAGCCGTGATATATTCATTATTACAAACATAGTTCTTCCAATGGGACACCACCATAAACTGAGCTGTCAACAAGCGTCTACACCTACAGGTTGCTAGTCACTCCTTTCTGGATTTTCTCCAATTTTGCTTCCAACTCACTCCAAACCCTTTGCTGGTCCTTCCATCCCTCTTGACTCAGGACATATCGCGAAGGCTGCGCGACTACACAATCGCTTGAGTACTGGCCATGCGACTCCGGACCGAGCGATGCAGCATGCACCAAGGTGCGACTACCCTGTTCAGTGCTTCGTGCGAGGAAGAACTTCATTATTGCGAGAGCCCAACCCGATTCACGGGAGAGCTCGCTGTGACACAGACCGGGATTGACGCAGTTGATCGTGACTGGAATTTGTGTTGAGCTCTTCTTGTCTGCCATTGCCCGAACAACCAGCACTTCCAGCAGCTTCGACACCTGGTATCGTTCCGACATTGCGTTCAGACTCGCACCGCTTCCAGGCGTCGTGCTCAGAGTTTCGAAAATCTTTCCGTCGGGTGCTTTGCGCTCTTCGAACTCTGCCCAGGCGTGAACCTCAGAGGCTGTGATAGTGAGGTTGGGGCGGATATTGAACCTTGCTGCGGTGTCCTTGAGCTTAGGAAGAAGAGCGAAGGCGAGCAGAAATGTGGCAATAACATTGACGGTGATAGTCGATTCGTCGCCTTCAGCCATCTCCCATTCACCTCTTGCGACACCGGCGTTGAGAAGCGCAACATCTATTCTGTCCAACTCTTTCGAGGCTTTGGCTGAAAAGTCTAGAACACTTTCGTAAGAAGACATGTCCAGCTGCATTACTTTAACAATATCTTGCTTCCGTGTGCTGGATTCAATGTCACGTTTTGCTGCCTCGCCCTTCTCTATAGAACGCACTGCAAGGACGACAGTCGATGCGCCGAGACGTGTAAAGTGTCGTGCTGCTTCCTTGCCGAGACCGACATTTGAGCCAGTCACAATGACAGTCTTGCCAGTGTAGTCGTATGTAGGGGTTGGGAGAGAAGCGAGGAGTTGAGAGTAGAGGAAACTCATAATTAGGAACTAGATCGCGTAGGTTTTGATAGAGTAGTTGTAGCCAAGTAGGCAATATCGATGTGATGGTGTAACGAGGTGGCGGATCTCAGGTAGTACTGAGAGATTTGAATTTGAAGGTGAGAGTCTTGAAATGAGTTGAATCAATTCGGAGACGAAGACAATTGGGACCTTTATAGGTAGACTGGTTCCTTTGAGGCCAAACTTTCGTTCTCCATCTAGTGGCTGGATCGGAGAGACTTAACTCCACTTAAATCCTCAGTCTAACCTCCGTTCGTATGCTACCTATGCAAGAGCGAGACGGCCAAATGAAGGACCTAAGGACAACACCAGTCATGTTTACAAAATACCATTCAGTGGGCATCGGCACACTCATCACACTGTAGTCTACCGTGAGTAGATACCCCGACTCCTTGCAATACCTTCAAAGGCGAGATGGCTACGAAGATGTGAGTGTCGGGATTCAGCCGCACTGGTGCTCACCCTCAGTTGCGATGTTCTACTCGAACGTGTTGACGCAATCTTCATTTTCAGAATCTTTCGACCGTAGTAACACCGCGAGAGCTGGTGCATTAGTGGTCATGAAGAATTGCGTCGCGCGCCGTGAACAGCGCTCCGAGGCGGCGGCGATAGGCGTTAAGGAACCAGGTGTTTGAAGATCGGCCTTCATTTCTGAATCTACAACCCGAGAAACAAAGCGCATCTTGGGAGCATCGTTTGGGAGCATGAAAAGGGGTATTTTGCGATGCTTGGCAACATTAAGCAAGACCAGAAATTGACAGGAGTTCTTCATGACGGACGAGTTGTGGGGATGCGTTCCGTTCGATGAATGTGGTGACGTCATACCATTCAGTGCCTGTCTATGTGCAGCAACGACAACAAAGTTGAGAAAACATATCGTGTAGAATCATGCCAAGTGCAGGAGCATGTCAAGGTAGCACATTGCTTCGAGCAGGGCAAGCTTATGTGCCTAGGTACTTGTCGCCGTTACCAGACCGTTAGCCGCCTTCGGTTCGGCTATCGGCTATGTACCAGCGTCTTTCCACCAATTTCGACCTCCATCAAAACTACATCTAACATATGTCTCTGGTGTAGCAATGGTCGCTGGTGGAAATGTTCGTTCCAATGCATCTGTGTAAGGGACGATACTGACAATCTCCAGGACAAGAACACGCCTGCCGTAGTTTCGTTGGTTGCGGGTGGCATTGCAGGCGGCGTGGAAGGATTTCTATCAGTATGCCAAGCGATTGTAGCATTATTGATTTTATTACTTACTACAGCGCTAGTATCCCCTGGAGTTTGCGAAGACTAGAGTGCAATTGAGAGCTGAGAAGGGTCAGCCAACTCCGCGCAATCCCTTCTTAGTTGTAACGCAGGTCTACCAAAGAGAAGGATTGCGAGCACTCTACAAAGGCTGTGGCGCTCTAGTCTTTGGCTCCGTAGGGAAAGATGCGGTGCGCTTCTTATTTTTCGATCAAATCAAGGAGTCATTTGCGGATCCGGCGACGGGTACACTATCGCCTGGACGCAATTTATTGGCCGGCATGACGGCTGGTGTCGTCGCATCGATAACTGCAGTAACACCTACCGAACGTATAAAGACTGCTCTTATTGACGATGCGCGAAACGAGAGGAGATTCCGCTCAGGATTCCACGCTACCCGCGTCATCTGGAAGGAGTACGGTATCCTTGGACTCTACAGAGGCTTTGCAGGGACCACGCTCAAGCAAGCATCAGCTACGGCATTCCGAATGGGAACCTACAATATTCTCAAGGACTATGAGAAGAAAAGAGATATCTCACAGAACACTGCCGTCAACTTCGCCAACGGATCTGTGGCAGGCGTAGTGACTACGCTGTCGACCCAGCCATTTGACGTGATAAAAACTCGATCACAAAGCGCGAAAGGAACTAGTACACTCGAGGCTGTGAAGAGTGTTCTTCTTGACTACGGTATCCGAGGGTTCTGGAAAGGTACAACTATGCGACTAGGACGTACAGTTTTTAGCGGCGGCATACTCTTCACGAGCTACGAGGCCGCAGTCAAGATAATCCATCCGCTGTACTCAGGAGTCAAGCACACGGAAAATGCCAAAGCAACATGACGTATTCATCTATCAACCCTTAAGTATCTATATCAACCTTTGCCCTTTCCCGAGCCCGAGAACGTGTAGCTCATGCCTTCCTGTCATACTCGTCAATCACACTGACTGGCTTCACAAATTTACCCAATGGCTTGTAGCTCAGATGGTTCAGACCAAAAGCATTAGGACCGCCGATCTCGATACCCCTCGGACTGGTCCAACGTTCACTAGCAGTGATACCAATTACCACCACTAGCAAGCCATATCTGTATTCTGGTGTACCAATAGCCTCACCGTTCTGTGCATCGATAACCGAAACCAAATCCGGCACAATGGCGAGTACGTCTTCGTTTCGTTCCTCTCCAGTCGTGCTTTCCTCGCCATCAGGAATTCGGATCGCGGCAATGTTTTCGTTCTTGAAAGGAATCTTGACCTTTCCTGAATACTGGGTCTCAGTACCCTCAATGATGACCTCCCCATAGACGTGACCCATCCAGAGTTTCCGTTCAACGCCGACAATCTTGCCCTTGAAGAGAACTCGACCAGTCTCAGGGCCACCCACAGCGTTGATGATCGACTCAGCAACGTTATCGATCTTGTTGTCATTTCGTGCGCGTGCGACTTCTCGGCCTATACGCCATGAGAGTGATATGGTGTGTTCGACGGCCCATCTTCTTGTCTCGTCACCTGTGACTGGTGCATCAGCTGTTCCGACAGAGCTTCCCATCTGACTCAGTGCTGATCTGATGACTTGTTCAACCTTCAAATCGCTTGTTGCTGTAGGCATGTAGAGCGTATTGCCATTGCCGTCGGCAACACAAACTGGAGCGAAGACAATCTTACGCTCGCCGAACACTACCGGTGTAGTTTGCCATTTGGTAGGGTACGCACGTCCCATCCAGTCTGCATCGACGCATGGCACGTTCATGTTTGATGATGCACCCAGCACAAGACCCTGGAGTCCGTTTGAACCTCCGATCTCGACGGGGATGATGTGAGTAGCACGACCGCCTTGGAACAGTTCGTAAAGTCCGTTTTGAGCGTCCATCATCTCGTCTGCGGATAGCTTTTCGATGCCGACAGTTGGACTTCCTGCACCACCGCCGCAACCGATCCTGTCCTCGTCCTTGAGATCATCTGGGCTCACGACTCGAACAGTGCCTCCGGAACGCAGTATGCCGCGTACACGTAACATAGTCGAATACGGCGAACCACCTCCTCCAGTGCCAAGGATATAGCACCCTATGGTAATCCAATGGAGATCAATCTCCGAAATCCACCATTCACGGTTGACAACTTTCGGACTGTAAGCTGCGATATCAACGACAGGAGCTGTATCTGCCTCCGTCAAGGAGTCTTCGGTCGATGCCGGTGCGATCTTCTGCTTTTCGTTGTCCAGTCGCGTTGGTTTGTCCTCTCCAGCTTTCGTGACATCAAGGTCTGTGAAGTCTTGGGCTCGAGAGAAATCAAAGTCTCCAGCTGCTCTCACAATGAAGCGTGTCTTGTTCGCTACGTATTGTAGCGGCAGCGTTTCAACCTCTACGATTTCAATCGAGTCTGCTGAAGCGCCAGCATCAACAGTGCGACTCTTTGCCTCCTCCGAAATCTCGGCAATCAACTCTTTCTCAGTGTGCTTCTCCGTAGACTTGACTGTGTCAACAACAGCACTGACTCGTGCCATGGCAGCGCCGATTGCGTTTGCGACACCTGACCACTTTGGTTTGATTACTCGGTTTGCGCCTTTCAATGCATCAGGTGCTACTACGGCACCTCCACCGACGAGCAATACTGGCAGATCTTGGGGCGATGTCTTCATAGTGTCGATTATGCGCTCCAACATCCCTTTCGTCTCTTTTTTGAAGTCTGCGATGTCGTCGTCGTTCAGTGCGCCTCTGACCTTTTCTGGTTCGCCGATTGTGATATCCGACGAGCCTGCAACTGTGTAGTCGGTAGCCGTTGGTACATCGCCCCCAAAGACCAACGCTTTCTCAGGCAGCCGATAGCCAACCGACTCAGGCCCAACCTGCAGCTTATCGCCGATTCTTCTGACCAGGCTACCGCCTCCAAGTCCTATGCTCTTCACGTCTGGGTACGAAAAGTTCATCCTTACTCCTGATAATTCAGAGTAAGCTGCTTGCTGACGGGGAAACCCGTTGGCTAGAAGCAGGCCAACATCCGTTGTAGTCCCACCAACGTCAACCACCATCATCGCTTCGCTATTCTCCTGCTTTCCTACCAGAAATGCAGCGCCACGCATACTGTTTGTTGGGCCAGAGGAGAATGTGCGGATAGGTAGGCGACTTGCCGCTTCACCGCTTAGTATCGTGCCATCGTTTTGTGTAATGAATACCGGACAGTTCAGTCCAAGCTTTTTGATGGGGGATTGAAAAGATGCGATGGTTTTGCGTGCAAATGACAAGATTGAGGCGTTTAAGATTGCAGCATTCTCCCGCTCAAGAAAACCAAGGTTCGCAACAGTTCTACTGAGTACAACATCAACTTGCTCACCAAGTTCGCGCCTGATAATGTCTGCTGCACGCTCTTCTTGCTTTTCGATCGTGTCGATAGGACTGAAAACACCGTTGACGACGACGCTCGTTATTCCCTTCTCTTTCATGACCTTACACTGCTTTACAATCTCTTCCTCTTCAATGTCAGAGATGAGGTTGCCGTCGACCTCTAGACCTCCTTTGACCAGAGCGTAATGTGCGAGCACGATCTTGCGTAATGACGCCGGCCAGTCTACGCAAGGGGGCGCATGCTTACTGAAGGGTCCAGAGAGACGTAACACGGCGACTGGGGAGAGTCGAGTCGAGTCCCGGGTTATGACGGCGTTGACGAAATGCGTTGTTCCTATTGTCACACTGGCTACTGAGGCAGGAGCTACAGATGCAGATTTGAACATGGCAGTTATCGTGTCAGCAATGCCATGACTAGGGTCTACTGTAGTGGGAGCTTTATGCCTTCTTTTCTGTCAGCCTGGACCTTGAACCTGTTTGGACGTAATTCGTTTCGGTGAAGGTTACGATCACGTGTCTTTGCGTTTTGTAAAAGAAGAGTTCGTACCATGCTACAATGCCCTTATCAGTCTCTGATGATCTTGTTGGATCGATGATAACTCCGTCCGTATTGGTACTACCAAATCATGTCAACCAAGGCATATCAGCTTTGTAGTGAGTACTCACCCGCCAACATCAACACCAATGCGCAGATCTCGTGATGCACTCATATTTTGAAGTAGTTCACGAATGATTTAGGAGCCCTAATTGAGTGCAAGGTACGTCCAATAGCCGGATAAGAAGGTGGGTGAAACTGTGAGACAGAGCTCAATCAGATAAGATCAAACTGCGTTGGTGGGGCTGCCGAACTTCGGGTGCCATTCTCCGTGATTGTCTCCACACCTTCCCGCACCTTTTCCACACCTCAAGAGAAGCGCAATCACAGAAACAGCAGCAGCAATATATTGGGCAACGATGATTGGGCAACAACGCGCCCGTTGTGACGTTCGGCCAGCTCTGCTGTTGATCAGTACACTATCTACCATCTGATAAGAAACTAAGTACCTCTACCCCTCATCTTGGTCAGCTTATCATGTATCATCCCACGTATCACGGCTTCTGTTCTAAGAAGTAGGACCGATCCTGTAAACATCTGAGTATATTTGGCTTGACAACAAGTGCGAGATTTTGGGAAACTCATGTCTCTTTTGGGCGAATTGATGCCTCACCCTTTCTTTCTCCCATCCACTAAAGTCTGGACACCATGGCTTTGAGGCAGAGATTGACATCTGTCCACCAATACATACAACTCAAAGGCGATGACAGTCGGCATGAACAGACCGATGCCTGGAGTAATCGCGATCTAATCCCTCTGCCACCTGAACGAAGAACATGGGACTCTTTCACGTTTTTTGGTTTTTGGGCAATAGCAAGCTTGAATATAGCGAACTGGCAAACACCAAGCACCTACTTGAGTATGTGAAGACCCATGTGGGAGAGTGATGGCGCTGACCATCTCAGCAATGGGCTTGTCTGTCCCTCAGGCTATGCTCATCGTTGTTATTAGCAGGCTACTTATCGCCCTATTCTCGGTTCTAATAGCATGGATTGGACTGAAATGGCACATTGGTTTTACAGTGCAGAACCGTTACTCTTGGGGCTTGAGGGGTAGCTTCATCCCGCTCTTGCAGAGGATTCTGCTCAATTTCATATGGAATGCCGTTCAATGTGCGTTGATGTCGGGCACTCAAGCCGTGAAAAGACTGACACATAGTAGGCTGGAATGGCGGAAGACTAATAGCGGTTTGCTTGACAGCGATCTGGCCCTCTTTTGCACGCATGCCCAATACATTCGGACCCGATATGCCTACCACGACCGATCAGTTCGTGGGCTTCGTCGTGTTCTGGTTCCTTTCAACGCCCTTCCTTTGGCTCCGTCCAGAGAAATTCAAAATACCTTTTTTAATCGTCTGCGTATGGTGCGGTGTAGGAATGTTGGCTTGGATGATCTGGGCCTTGGCCGTTGCTAAGGGCGTGGGCCCACTATGGAGTGCTGGACAAAATATTCCCACGAGCTCGCCCTTCGATTCATCTTGGCTCATCATGGCTGGGATCAATCAGGGTATCGGTGGACTGGCGGCTGGTATAACGAACGGCTCAGACTTCTCGCGCTATGCCAGTGCTCGTAGACACTACATCTACGGAACGATCACCAGCTGTGTCATCACTGGCATTCTCGTTTCTTTTATCGGTCTCGTCACCGCTGCAGCAGCTCAAAAGATTTACGGCGAAGTGTATTGGAACCCTCCTGACCTCCTTATGGTTATGATGGACAACGGAAATGGCTCGTCGAAGGCTCGTGCTGGTGTTTTCTTCTTGTCGGCAGGCTTCGCCTTCACAGCCATGTTCGAGAACATATGCGGTAATACCATTGCCGGAGGTATTGATCTAGCTGGGCTTTTTCCTCGCTACGTTGATATACGTCGTGGTGCAATTATCACATTTGTCGCTGCATGGGTTGTGCAGCCATGGCAGCTCATCAACCGTGCAACAACCTTTATCACTGTACTATCTTCGTTCTCAGTCTTCCTGGCACCGATCATTGGCATCATGGCCACCGACTACTACTTGCTACGTCATCGGAGAATCCGAATCAGTCATCTTTACAAGATCGCGGGGTCTTCCTATTATTTCTGGCACGGGCTCAATTGGCGAGCGATACCAGCATGGATCTGTGGGTGGGCGCCTACTATCGGAGGCTTGGTGGTTACTGTTCGAGGGGATGTCTCTCCACCGAGAGCATTAGTGCAGTTGTACTACATGGCTTTCTTGATTGGTAAGTAGCATCGAGCGTACTGCATTTGTTCGAGATACTAACTATGTTTCAAGGCTTCTTCATTAGCGCCGCCATCTTTTACATTCTCAACACCATCTTTCCTGTTTCTGATATGGATCAGATAGACTGTGTCGATGTGTACGGAACATTCACGGATGCAGAAGCTCGTCGAGTCGGGGTGGCTCCATTTCACGATGGCTCATCTATATTGGGCGTCACCCCTACCTCAATTGAAGTGGAGATCCCAGAGAAAGCTAATGCGGGTGGAAAGAGTGTGTGATGTGCAGTATGCATAGATCGATTCTACTCGCTCTCTAGCTAAGCCAAGAGCCTTCCGTTACAGCTTTGTAACACTTTGATTGCGGGAAAGTCGAATACCACCTTTGTTCAGTGACGTCCCCTTATCAGCCGCTAGAATAGAAATGGCAGGCGTTGCTTATTCTCAGATCTTGTAGATTGCCTGCAAAGAAGATAGTTTGTGGTCTGTTAACTTGTCTGACGTGCCTGTACACAATTGACGTGTTTGGCATGCGTGGCGCACGTCACGTCCTTGGCTCTTCTTCTCAACGCGTCTTGATCGGATGTGAATTCGAGAAGTTTGGGTCTCCAAGGCGGAACACAACCGGGAATGGGAGGTGCCAGCATTAGCAGGTGCAAGCTTGCTGCGCGCCGAAGTTGTACAGGCGGTACTGCCCTTGGGACGTATCTAATCATCAAATGGGATATGAGCCGAAGGAGTGTATTGGGCTCTTGGAGTCTTCAGCGCGTATATCGCCGTTGTGGCAGGTGGGTGTTGGTTCGAGCGCAATCATTGGGCAACGCTGTCGCCATTGCAGTCCTGAAATGATATCTCGGCAGCATTATCAATCAACAACAATCTATCTTGCAACTGCAAATGAATTCCTACTCATTAGCAAATACGAGAAAAACGTTTCTCTCTGAGGAATGGTCGAAAGGGTTAAGATTCTAGGAGGAGATCCATTGGGCTTTGTGTTATGTCGTTCCCATGGATCCTGTCTGGGCGAACTGTGCAAGGAGATGCGCGCGACCAGCCCACCTTCGCCTCGTCACCTTGCGCGGATCTTCCATCCACCACCGCAATCCGTTGAGCCTCATCTCCAATCTTTTGTCTTGGCTATGAGCAAAGCCGTAATACCCATGGGCATCTACGTCAAACAGTGGAGCTTCTATCTCGCACCCCTCCCCTAGGCTGGTTCAGATGGCGGCCCGATTGCTGTGCAAGGCTTACTTGGGTAGCTAGTCGAATGTGCACTGCCCACGCCGAGAAATGCTTTCTAGTCGCGATAGGGGTTCGTCAGTGTTGGGCAACAAACCGCAATTTCTCGACGCGTAACGATCAGCATCTCTATGATCAGCGATGGAGTCGCTGCCTCCACAGGGTGGATTGTGCTGCAAGCGCAACCCCTCGACCCTATCACAACAACCTCATACACAGCCTTCTGGAACGTACGCGGAGGAGGAACAACCTCATCGAAGTCAAGATAGGCTTTTTGCCTAAGGCTTAGGCTTGGCCGGAGCAAAGTCAAACATCCCGTGTGGGCCTCGCTCAGAGTTGAGACAGAATTCTCATCGCTCACGGTTGTCTTGGTCGAAATCCGCTGCAATCGTAAGGCAGCTAGCGTATCCGCCTGGGATGTTATCGAGTTACAAGCTTGCCTGGTGCGCGGCTGTGGCTTCCACGTCGCCAGGTGGGTGGGGCCGCGTGCTTGGATGCGTTTTGGTGATGCTTGGCATCGACTCCGACACAATTGGGTCCGCTTCTAGCGTTTCGTCACCTGTTTCACACCCTTTCGACGGACACCAGTCCCTACTTGAGCCGCACGCAGTTGCCCGCCGCCTATCTCCCGGTCGTCGCGCTATTCTAGGCCACATTTGGTAGTCGGAAAATACCGGCCTTCACCATCGAGTGGTGATCCAAATCAGAGACCGCCAGGTCCAGCCAACTTAGGACCCGTAACGTGAAGGGTCTCTCCTTGTTCCGCGTCCGCATCCCGCTCTCTTTCAGGGCGCGAACTCCTTCACTGCATTTATCTCCAGCTGGGCAGTGAGGGAGCTCCATTACCCCAAAATGAACACAGCTTCACAGCGGAGCATTTGCCAAGCCTGCTTCGGTGAAATGCATTTTGGGCAGGTACGAAGCCTGCCGGAAGGGGGCTGGAAACGCATCCTTTACGCACAATGACATTGCTTTTACCGGTTGCACAAGCATTGACAAGTATTGCACATCTTACGCCTTTGAGAGCGCTCTTATCTCAGCGTCGAGAGATCTTGCTGGTCTAAACACCTTGGCGGAGCGGACGCTGCCAAGGCATGTGTTTCCATATACGGACTGGGATGAGGCGAAGACCACCTCAGGTTGCTATCAAAATGCACGTGCATTGACAGTGTCACAGAGCTTATTCGGCGCTTTGATGTGGGTACCAGGAGCAAGTACGCAACACATCACTTCAGCCAAGCTTGTCAAGATTCCAATCCACCCCTACGTCAATATTCAGCATCGCTTTGCTAACCGCTAGACATCTCTAGTGCTAATCATGGTACGTGGTTCGAAACAGTATCGAGTTGGGGACACCCACACCCCCATGCTGATCTTGCTCTCCACTTGTTATTACTTCGCCTCCTGCACTTCGCGTCCTCTCCCTTTCCTAACGGCCCGGTGCTGAATTAACTGCCACTACTGTATAATTATCTGCATGTCACATTTCTTTCTTACTTACAGGCGTTTCCGTTAGTCTACACGGTGCAGGCCACCTCTCATTAAAAACCAAAATGGATTCTCGATTCCAGCCCGAGGGATTGACCTTCGACAACAAGGACAACAATGGTAACTTCAGTCCTAACTTCGACAACAACGGTCCGAGCTACTCGCGCCCTCAGTCCGACCCACGACCTGGCCTTTACTCTGCGCAGACTGGCCTTCCTTCTTCAGTTCGGCCAGTGTCTCCTCCTCAACCAGTTCAGTATGCCCCTCAAGGTTACCAACAAGGGAACGAATACCAGCAAGGGAACGGATACTCCAATGATAACTCCCAACCTGATAACCGAAACCTTCCCATGAACGTCCCGCAGAACGTCCCGCAGAACGTCCAGCAGAACAACCAGTATCCCATCCAGTCACAACAAACCACTCGGACCAACACTTGGGTACAAACGCCTGCGGGTCCCTACCCCACTGGAGAAGCCTACTTCCCAGGACCAGTAGATACCAATGGTTATCCTATCGACTCTAAGGGTAAGGGAGCAGAGAACCCCTTCAACGACCCTCCTCAGCGACCTTACGTATCGACACCCCCAGCTTCGGTTGATCTCGAGAAGCAGAAGCATGATGATGACCACGGTCACGGGAATAGTTGGGACCACAACTCAAAACTGCCACACAAGAAGGATCCCAACCAGCCATACATGCCATTCAGTGAGCGACTTCGTCACTTCACCTGGGCCTGGTATACCTTGACCATGGCCACAGGCGGTATCTCAACCTTGATCGCTGTCCAGCCCCATGCGTTTCCTGGCTTGATTACCATTGGCGCTGTCTTCTACATCATGAACCTTATCTTTTTCACTGGTATCTGCGGAACTATGATCCTTCGTTTCACCAAATTTCCAGGAGCTTTCAAAGCATCGATCACACACGAACGCGAGGCCCTGTTTCTTGGACCATTCTTCCTATCAGTCGCAACCATCATCACCGGAACACAGAAGTACATCATCCAGGCATATGAAGTTGATCATCCGAACCGCGCATGGGCTATCACGAGCATGTCAGTCGCGTTCTGGACGTACACTTTCTTCGCTTTCTGCCTTGCTGTTTTCCAGTACTCTTTCCTGTTCTGTGCGCATACGTACAAGTTGACCAGCTTCATGCCCTCTTGGCTGCTTCCCATCTTCCCGATCATGCTGTCAGGAACCATTGCTTCCGTTATTGCAGCCGATCAGCCACTTTCATCCAGATATCCTATCATCGTGGCAGGCCTTGGCTGCCAGGGTCTCGGATTCACAGTCGCCATTCTGATGTATGCTCACTACATTGGCAGGCTTATGCAAGTAGGCTATCCAGATCGAGAGCACCGTGGTGCCATGTTCATTGGCGTCGGTCCACCTTCTTTCACTTGTCTTGCGTTCATCGGCATGGCGAACGCACTCCCTGAGGACTTCGATCTGCAAGGTGATGGCCTCCTCGATGGAAAGATGCTTCGCACATTGGCTCTTGTTGCTGCCTTATTCCTTTGGGTTCTGGCTATGTGGTTCTTCATGATTGCTCTTGTCGCTGTAAGTTCTCCTAGTTCCCACTACTTCGGTTTTGTCGCTAAACTATTGTCAGGTCATCAACTCTTGGGCTGTCTATTTCCACTTGGGTTGGTGGGCCATGGTCTTCCCTAACACTGGCTTCGCTATCGCCACCATCTCCATCGGCAACGCTTTGAAAGACGAGACAATTCTCTTCGTTGGCAATGGTCTTTCCATCGCCATCATTGCGATGTGGTTCTTTGTACTGTTCAACCACGTACAATCAGTCATTGTCGGCGATATCATGTACCCCATGAGAGACGAGGACGTTGCAGATCACTAGACCACCACAGAAGCACAGCAATCCGATTGTGGAAGTCCAGCAAGTTTTGCAGAGAACACTGTCGTGTATCTCTTTCTGATTCCCTTTGACAAGATTTCTCGTTTCCTTTCATCCGCTCTTTTAACCAGCGAACAAGCATCATATCACAACCGCCACAGACACTCCTTATACCCCCCGTTTTTGTCTTTCTTCTACATCTCGTTTCCTCCAAGTCGTCTGCGGGCTCAGCGCTACTCACATGTATTTAGACATAGAAGCCTTCGAGCTTTCTTTGATGGTCATTGCTGTAATCCAAGCACCCTCTTTTCCTACACATTTGCTTTTGCATAGCGCTGGCGTCAAAATTGGGAAGGGTACAGATACCATGGGCTTTGCATTCTGCATATAGATTGATGAGACGCTGTGTGTGTCCAAACAGTCGATCAATGATAGAGATCAAATTTTCAATGCACTGTAGCGTTTGTTGCCCTTCCCAGCACTGCGACCTTTCCGTGACACTCTCTTTGCTCAACGAAAATCTCAGACGACATAACGCTCACAATGCTACAGCAAAGACTTGGTAACCTTGGGGAAAGATGACATTCTCTGGGCACGAAGAAACAGATGTTTCGAAGCAAACGGGAGGGAAGGATGCCGAACCTGAGGGTCGACCTCGGTGTTGTTTGCTCCCGAAGTACAAGAAGTCTTGAATGTCTGGAGGAACACAGCCAAGTTATCTTGGTCGTCTGGCCAAGAGCACCAGGACCCAGTGATAATACCGACATGACCCACAGTGTGTACAAATCGGAGCAATATGGTATCCACATGGAAGCTTTCTACCCGCGACACTCGATCTCAAGACATCATCGGTGCATTTGTCAGAGCAAGATAAATGCAGTACCGTGGGCGCACGCCAAAAGCCGATTGAGAATGTTAATGTTGCTCTAATAGCGTTTCATAAGTCAAGTGGTTTGTCAGCTTCGGTATCTCGAGGTATCTAGTAATACCGCGAGAGGCAGCAGGTAAAGGCAATTAATATATTGCCTTCCTTCGAATTCGATCTTGATGTTCTAGACACCTCAGGCACGCAAAGCATGTGACAGCGCTGAAGATGACGTAATGCGGAATGTGCACCGCCACGCCGCGGCAAACGTCGTTCACAACTGTGTCCCTGGGCGGTGGCGACTGCATCTCCTATATCAGGCAACAAAGCACACAATCCCGATACCTCCTACCACGAACCCAAATCTCGATCAAACTTCACCCCAACCCCCTTCTCGTTCAAAACTACACCACATTACACTATCAACATGGACGAAGACCTCATTGCCATGATTGTGGTCATGGGCCTGTTCGTGACCTTCCCTCTCGGCGTCGTCCTCTTCACCACTGGCTGCATTGCGTACTCACGCACCAAGAAATGGGACAAGGAACGCAATCTCAAGAGCGTCAATGCCGAAGCGTCAGACCCTCTAATCGACGAGGACGAGGACGACTTCCTCGACACGGACGACGAGGCCGAATACACGGCCAAGAAGGCTGAAGAGGAGAACGACAAGACCCTCACTTTCAAGCAGAAGTTCCGCAAGGAGTTCCGCGCAGTCTGGAGTGGCAAGGGTCGGGAACAGATAATCAAGGAGAGGGAGCGCGAGGAGAGGAGGAAGTTGGCTAAAGCGGTGGCTAAGGAGTTGGAGCGCAGGGAGAGGAGGCGTGCGAGGAAGGCTGAGAGGCAGGCTGGCTTCGAGGCTGCGCCGCCTAGCTACAAAAACTAGAGTGGATGGCGGTGATGATGGTTTGGGCTGATGATTAGCCTGGACTGGCGATGTTGGAGTCTCACTTGGATCAAGATTGATATATACCCCCTACTGTTCTGTATTCTTGCTATTCACATATAAAAGACGCCAGAATATGGCACTATCACAACACGCTCTTAGTTGCCTCTTTCTCCTTGATCGATCTCACCATTGCAAGTGCAGTGTCGAGCCCCCTCTTCGTGTTCTCGAAGTAGATATGCGAGAATTCGCTGCTCGCCTGTCCACTGATTGTCCGCGCCTGAATACCATGGCTGATGGTACTACCCTGTTCACGGCGTCAGTTCACCCGTCTCATACAAAAGAAAACTTGTAGTAAACATACCCTCATCAAATGAAACACCTTTGCAATCTCCCACTGATCCTTCCGTGGATCCCATCCTGTGATCTTTGCATACTCATCTACCAGCTCATCCATACTCGGCATACCGTTACTCCTCTGGTTCTCGGGCAGATAGACTTCACCACCCTGATCATCTCTCACAGCCCCACCCTTCTGCGCGCGATTCCAGTAAGGTCCACAAGCATAGCACACATCCATCATGGGGTTACCCAGCGTGCTGAGTTCCCAGTCGAGAATCGCAATGACTCTCGGTTCGGTGGGGTGCAGGATTATGTTGTCGAATTTGTAGTCGCCATGGATGATGCTGGTGCGATCCGAAGGCACGTTCTTGCGTATGTAATCTACGATTTCGTCGAAATTGGGATGAGCTCTGCCGAGCTCGTTGCCAGTGTTGACGTCCTTGACTTTGGCTTGCTGGGCTTCGATGCGAGAGAAGGTGTTACAGTGGCGGGTGTAGAAGTCTGTTTTCTTACCGAAGTCGGATAGACCGATGGTGTCTGGGTCGATGGAGTGTAGCCATGCGAGGGTTGAGATCAGGGAGAACCAGGCCGCTCGACGCTGAGTTGGGGGTAGGGTGGACAGATTGGGATCAGTAATGATGCGGCCTTTCACGAATTCCATCACCTGACATGGTATTAGTATCTAAGCCGGTCTTTGGTTGTAACAGGTGAGCAATCTCGTACATAGAATGCTGTTCCAAGCACAGAGGGATCCATACACAAACAATAGACCTTTGGCACTGGGAATCCATCGATGTTTCCAAGCGCTTTCAGCACCTTGTACTCTCGATCGACTTGATGCGCGACTGGAGAGATGATGGTCCCGCTCGGTTTCTTCCGCAGAATGTATCGCGTCTCATTGCTATCATCCACGAAGTATGTCGGGTTGCTCTGCCCGTATCCGATTTTGGTTGATATCACGGGGAGCTTGAGGTCTGGGACATGTTGCAGCAGGTATTCGCCTAATTTGGTATCGTTAAGGTCATGTCGCGCGGTTGGCTTAGTAGAAGACATTGCATTCCTCTTTCCCTCACTTCTTTTACCTCACAGTAAAAGACGAAGCAGCCTCAGCCGACATGTTGTGCATGATGTTCGAGTAAGTTGTATCGAGCATTAGCCTCGGTGAAGCGCGCCTACGAATTAATTGGTGCGGGGTCGACATTTGAACATGACATCTGGACATGCAAAAGTAAGGATCTCACAGTGCGTGTTTCGATTGTTGTTCGAACACTTTTGACTTCCACAAAATACATCTTGTCCACGCGTGCGTCCAATGAGCACACTCACAGCTTATGCGACGCGCTCACTCGCCAACAGCGTCCCATGCACTCAGAGGATCTGCCCAAATCTCCCAATGGCCTATCTTCCCTTGCTCATCAAAGCCACTGAACCTGTAGATGAACTGTTCGTCCCAGCCCTTACCGGTTTTCCTACTCGAGAACCGTCCCTTGCCGACCACACTCACCATCCCAGCCTCCGCATCGACAATGAAGCTCTTCGCATCTGGAAACGCGTCTTTGCCTAGAGACATGTCTAGCACCTCGGTCATAACCTTAAAATATTCCTCACATCCCTCTTTGCCTGTGAAAGTCTTTGCAAGGAAAGGAAGCCGCGAGCGCGACCATTCCGGACCATGCTCTGTGATCTTAGGCTCGCTGGAGAAGTATTGCGACAGAAGCTCAGACGGCGGTGGAGGTGAGATCAGGGCTGTGCAGAATGCAGATGTGGTACTGCGTAACGTGGTACTACGTGTTGAGACCATGGCGAGCTGTGTTGCTTACTCAACGGCGCGTCTGTTACGAAGGGTTGGCGGTACGTGGGCAGGCGTAGGGTCTAGCAAGGTACAGTATGCACGTTTGTCTGCTGTAGCTCCTTGGGTTGACGGTGAGCCGGTAGCTGTGACGGAAGCGGTAAATGGCGGCTGTGGCTTTTGTTTGGAGCTGTAGCTACAAGCTGTGGGGTGCAACAAGGCGCTGCGAAATGGCAGGCTTCAGGCTACCCTTGCAATCTTGCAGTAGAGAGCTGAGTGAGAAATTAGTGCGGGAAGGAGAACAGCGACAGCGGTGCAAGCAACCGTTGCAACCGTGGTGGGAAGTAGTAAGCAAGGCTCAGATTTTCAAATTGCAATTGGGTGAACGTTAGCAGATAACAGTGTGCCTCCAGAACGCGTAAGGCTGACGTTGAGGTCGCAGTAAGACGGTGTGTGGAGAACACGAGATGGAAGACAATTACGTCAACATTGACAGGGTTCAGCTAAGCACGTCAATTACTCATGCTTTGAGAGATTCTCAATATGTGGCCAACAGATATGAGCATAGGACTCATAGGTAGAGAATAGTAATAATTTTAAGTGAATTGTTTTCTAGCTGTGAGTGGAAGTAGTGCTAGTAAAGTTTCAATAGGGTATCTTTCCGCCTTCTGCAAGTTTTTCAAACGTTTCCCGGAGACATACGAATGTCCCATCGTTTAACCCCATCGTCGATCTGTCATAGTCGTTACTGTTGAAAATACTCGAGTGTTTCGTCGAGGCCAGCTCTGATATGCTCTTCCCTTGAATATTTGCTCAGTCCATGGCTGTAAACAAGCAGATTTGTCGGGCCATTTGGCTGGCTAGCAAGATCTCCCTGAACACTTGATCCACACCCCCGGCAAAATGTATCCTGTAACTGTCCACCTTTCCGCTTCGCTTCTTTTCACCCCACACCAGCTTGGTCATTGGGCGTGCATCGTCACAGCGTTTCCCGGTTCGGCTTCCTGGCTTCGACCAGTCTTTGTGAAACTCGTACAATGTTTCTGGCATAGAATCATCCTTTGAATCTCCAGACTTCCATACAAAACGCCGACCTCCATACGTAAAGCGTCTCGGTGACCATGGAATCTTCTGTTGTCGATCTGGGTACTCTTTGATTGACTGTGCGAAAGCGCCCTTCGCATCGAGATGTATGCACCGCGATTTATAGGCAGCGTCTTTAGATGATGTGGATAAACGCTGCTTCTCTATGCCGGAAAGCAGTATATGGATACATGTTTGAGGGTACTCGGCCACCCTGAAGAAATCGGCAGCAGTGATCTGATTGTCACCCCGATGCATAGCCTCGAGCATGTACATGGCGTATTTGTCTGAATGCTCACGTGCTGTATACACATACTTGCGGCTACCCGAGGCTCCCGTCCATTCGCGCGTGCGGTGGAGATGGTAGGTGGTTGGTGCTTGGTAAGGATTCAACATCGAGTGGTATGGGATGTCTGGTGAGGGTAGCTCATCGTAAAGTGGTGAGTAAGGTGGAGTCACTGATATTGGTGATGATGATTGCCAAGTAAGAAGCTTGTGTATCTGGTTTGAAGTTAGCTCAAATCTGGACTCGAAGGTTGTTTCGTCCAGGTCCACGCACTGAAGATAACGTCTCACTCTCCTCATCAAGGTCGCCGTTTGCACCCCATTGGTTTGGCGCTGGTACAAAAGTGCATTCGTTGCCCCAACCATCAAAGTCGCCACTGCCACTTTCCAAATGCGGTCGCAGCGCTCGTTGTCGTTCCCTGTGGATCGTGATTTGCGTTTTGATGATTCGAATCTGCTCGTCTGAGTTTTCGTCTGGCGATATGCTTGTTAATGACTGTTCAATCTCCTGTTCGAGCGCTACAGCCGCTGCTTCGTGCTCTATGTAAGATGTGTCGTATTGCCAGGCGTGCTCGGATTCAAAGGCTGAGCTGCGCAGAAACTCCAGACGATCACGCGACATAAACTCTCTCCTGCCCATGTTGGGCGTGTGGTAGATTGAATGCATCTGAAGAAGACCGCTCCAGCTGATCGCAAGTCAACAGTGGAGTGGAGCTCCTATGGTCCGCTGTCTCTGGATCGACTCAGATGCGCGACGAGTTGTGTCAAGACTGAGACAGCTTGCAGCTGAACGGGACGTGGTAGAGTATCGCGAGAGTTTAAAGGTAACAGGCTGAAAGTGTAGTAACCAGTACTGCTGATAAACACAGAAGCGACCCGTGAACATGGTGCGCTAGAGGTGTTCGTTATCCTCGCTCACCCCTGCCGCTGTGCATCTGTCCTGCGTGACGCTGCATGCGAAGGCCGGGGTCGAGTTACGGTGGACATGGGGGCCAGCAAGCTACTCGCGAAACTAGCTGCATGCAGGAGTCACTCAATGTAACTGATGGGACAGTCACTTCCCACTCATTCAAACCCCATACGAAAGTGTTCCTGACCGCTGGGAAGCGGCGTTTCCGGTGACCTGTTCAGCTCCGCTCTTCATCGTGACCGCCTCCGCAATGGCATGCAATCTTCTCGAACGCTGCATTCCGCCCTTTTTCTCGATTGGGTCTGGTTCCAGGTGTGAAGTGGTTGCTCATACGCGTATCCTTTGCACTTGTGTCCGCATTCGTCAATGAAGAATTACCAATGCAGTGGTCCTGTCATCGTCCACCCACCTTTCGCACCATTCACTTTCACCCTTTCCTCGGAGTCAATTGAAGCCGCAGGTCAAAGCCGATGCATCATTTCAAAGACAACATGCAGCATCATGGATTGACTTGGCGGCAAGCTGTCGCATGTCAAGTAGAGACAGGACCTCTTCATGGCTGGAGAGGCGCAAACAGGTGGTGGGCTGCGTTAGTTCTTCGTACGGTCTCGTGGTGCCAAACAGTTGGCAACGATGCTACCCCACAAGTCCAGCCTATCTCATACCCTCGGCTTCTCGTTGATCTGGCACCGAATCATGCTGCTCCGCACGAGACTGGCGTCACAGGGCTGGCCCAGGTCAGCCGTTGCGGCGGGTGCACTAGCGGGCGGTTGGGCGACGGACGGGAACGAGCGAGTGGTTTACGAAAGTGAAATCCGGCATAGCTCGAATAGCATTTCAGGTCCAGTGTTGATGGGCCAGAACCAACTTGCGTTGCTCTGCTGAAACATTGACAACGTTTGCTTCTTGCTGTCAACAAACACCGATGCCTGATGACCAATCAGATTGAGTCGGCGTCTCCACCCGAGTGAGGTTACACAAGTCTGACAGCGACGGATTGGTGACAATTCATTCCTTCACCCTGCATCGTGGTTGTGCGACAGGTGCTGCCTTGCCTCAAATCATCAGCCCTTTCGCGCTCTGCCGCCGGAAGTGATCAGAGCCGAGTTAGTTCATGTGCACAACTTTCGATGAAGCATGTGGTCTTGTGTTGCGAAAGAAACGAAGGAAGCTTTGTACTTCCTATTTGGCGGGCTTGTGATAGAGAGGCGCTTACCTCGCAGGAAATTTTACAATCTCTGCCTCGCCGAACTGTACATCAAAACGTGCTGACCACCTTGATCGTGGCACCTTTCCCATTACGTTCTGACTCGCATGATCGCGCTCACGTTACTTGATGCAGAGTCTGTAGGCTGAGTATCGATCTGGGTCCTCATCATGAGATGAAATGACAGCAAACGAGAGAAATACCTAGGACAGCAACTGGGGCAATATGGAACAATGAAGACGCGTCCTTCTCGACATAGCGTCTAGATATCGTGATGTGCTACGTCATCTGTTTCCGGTAGTGCCGCGTTAAGTAAGTAGATGAAGCTGAGAGTATTTAGCTCCTTTCAACCACACGAGCAGATCTCCACACTTCTGATCAGAGATCCAAGGATTGCCTCTTCGACAACATCAGATTCTTCTCGACAATGGCTCCCGGCGACAAGCTCCCTGATTTCTTAACCAATACTCCTCTCCACTCATCCTTCGATCAAGACATCAAAGACACTCACCTGATCTACGATTACGATGCTCAAGACAACGATGGTAACCCAGAGAAGTGGCGCTATGAATTATGGTGCTTCTCGGATGACCGAGTCGTATATGCGATCCACGGAGGACCAATGGCTGGACGTATCAATTACCAACGTGCAACCTACCAATGCATCCGTCCCGGTGAGCTCTGGCAGATCAACTGGCTCGAAGAGACTGGAACCGTAGTGTCTGCTGTCTATGACATCCCAAAGAAGAAGATCACGACCTTGATCTCATTCTCCGAAGGGCATTGGAAGCAAGCTGAGGTCGCACATGGAGATAAAAGACACAAAGAGAACCTCGAGAAGTGGAGGAAGTTGGCCGATGTCGGAAATCAAGCCAGTCGGTTCATGTTGAGTGAGCAGGCAAATATTGTGGAAGTGTTTAAGGTACACCACTCTGTTCATTTATTTTCCTGATCAAGCGCTAACCAAGTTTCTCACAGGGCAAAGGTGACCTGAAGCCTATCAGCGAAGACGATCCTACATTCTAGATTTCAAGTCCCAGTAGATCAGATATTCATAATGTTAATGTCACAATTGTGATGCGTATAAGAACACTTCTCTATTAGCTGTCGCAATTTCAGTCGAACGTGAGTCTAGTGCTCGATGTGGTTAGTGATCTTGGCAGCTTTCGCGTGGGTCTCAGCTAACTTTTCTTCCAACGAAGCTTCACCAGCCCAAAAACACGAACATGTTGCGCCTATCATGCGCCCACGATTGGACGATTTGCACGACCGTCTATTAGATATGCTTACTGCGCTGTGCATCACTAACACATAGTGGCAAGAAAGTTGGTCTTTGAGTGGTACGTTTCATCTTACTATACGACCTCCCTCCTACGCTACAAGATGAGATACATCAGACCATATCAATCTATAGGAAGAGCCGGAAAAGGTGTGGCTAGCATCGACATATGTTACGCCGCCGCTGCTTATAAATCGGTCGCTGAGAGCGAAATTTCCCATACTCGTTACAAGCATTTGTGTGTTGCATGCGCTAACTCTGGGACGATAGATGTAGGCTTCGAAGCCCAAAACATGCCGTAGCGATATGCACTAGGACGCTCGCTTTCCCTGCCTCCACAATAGCCATGAGCGTTCGCACGCCTACACTCTTGGGGGAGATCGGACGGGTGCGAGCTATCCAGATTACAAGGATACCTAATAACGATAGTTTCAAATACGGGTGCTCTTTGTTGTACGTGGGTTAGGAGCAGTGCAATATAATACATTATTCTCTATGATCGAGCGTGTAGTAATCACAGCACACGCAGTCTCTAAGGCTCTACCATGCGTGAGATGCTTCTTTTTGGCCGCACCCTCAGTTGAGCGAAGCAGGTGCGATTGGTAGATGCGACAGACCAAAGTCGTATGCGACGTCCGCGGAACCCCCAGCTTCTACCATGTCGTTTTGAAGCAGCATAGCCAGGTCGAAGTCAAATGCTGTATCCATCGGCATCGACAGTGTATCTTGGTACTGTCCAAATGCGATCGATGGAGTGTCTAACACACTGAAGCTCGACGGCTGGTCCTTTGAGAGCGCGGAGTTGGTGTCTGAGTTATTGGTCTTGCATGACGTTGTTGGCCACGGCCGTAATGGCATCTCGTTCAACGACGGCTTTCCAAAGCCCGCAGCTGATATCTGCGCCGCTTGTGCCATGAAGTCGCCATCCAGCGATGCATTCGTATCAAACTGGAAGTCTGCCAGTTCAGAAATATCAAAACTGTCCCAATCGAAGGATTCCGCATCTGATGGCGTCGAGCCGGATCCAGACGATGCACACAAATTGCTCTGTTGCGCTGCAACTATATGCGTGTATTCTCGAGGCGTCACACCAGTCTTGTCTTTGAAGATCTTGTGAAAGTACCTTGGGGTAAGACCGACTCTTTTTGCAAGATCTTGCAGCTTCATGACCTTGGAATCACCTTCTCTGACAGCCTCTTCAATATAACTGCACGCTTTCGCTACTGCCTTATCTTGTGGATCCTCGTTATCGGCGTTTGGCTTGCATCGTTTACATGCCCTGAAACCTAACGCCTCTGCTTCTGCAATTGTCTTCTGAAAACTTATATTCGCTCGGCGGGCGAGTCTTGCTGGACATGTCGGCCTGCAGTAAATTTGTGTTGATTTTACTGAATAGAAGAAATGGCCGTTCGCATTCGCATCGCGAGTCGCCAGCGCGCGCCAACGTGCAGCATCCGTTGTATACGACATTCCACCACGCAAATCCCTGAAGCTGCTTCAATCAGTTCATCAGGCATCTGCGAATTGTGCTCGTACATACAACAAGTGTTTGATATTTGACGAATAGAATCGCCACTCTGTTGATGTCTGGTCGAAAGTGGGGTAGTCTCTCAGCGAGTCTAGCGACGAACGAAGTCCGAGTAACACAACACAAAAGAAACCAACTATTGAACTCTAGTTAGTCTCTCCAAAAAGTGCGTATGTAAAGTAGGTTTATGGCAAAGATTTGGAGCCGACTCATCGCGAGCTTGCCTAAGTTCTTAGCTGCGGATGACGGAGAGAGCTGGGCTTTGATTGGTCAAATTGAAAGCATCCTTTCCACGTCCAGGACCGTTCAGACGACTGTTATGTACGGGACCGCACTGAAGCGCTGATATTCAGACTGATCACCTGATAGCGCGACTCAACGCGTAGTAGTCCCAGCCGTTCGGGATGCGGGACAGTTGTGGAGGGAAGGCGCGACGATGCCGCTCACCACGAACGATCTGACATACACTGCGCATCGGCTTCTGCGACACGTCTTTCGTCCTGCCGATCATGACAGATGAAGCCGGTCGCAGCGTGACCCAAGGCATTGCCGTACTTCCGCCAACTACGGTGCGACAGATAGGCTCTCATCAACTACTCATTGACCCCAGCTCAGTCGTCAAAGAACTGATCGACAACGCGCTTGATGCACGAGCAAAGTGTATCTTTATTAACATCTCGGCAAACACGATTGACTCTATCCAAGTCAAGGATGATGGACACGGCATTCCCAGCGAAGATCGGTCACTCGCCTGTCGTCGCTACTGCACTAGCAAGATCCGTGACTTTCATGACCTCAAGGATGTGGGAGGCAAGTGGCTCGGCTTCCGTGGTGAGGCGTTGGCAAGCATAGCCGACATGAGTGGTACAGTATCGATTACCACTCGCGTAGAGGGTGAACCAGTGGCTGTGAAACTCAAATATCAGCGCAATGGCGAGCTTCTTTCGTAGGTCAATTGACCCGGGAGTCATTCACAAACTGACAGGACTCAGGACCGAACGGGACTCCCACCCAGTCGGAACTACAGTCAAAGTGACGAAGTTGCTCGAGTCAGCCAGGGTTCGCAACCAACTTGCAATCAAGGGTGCAGTCAATTGTCTGGCGAAAATCCGACGTCTCGTCCAAGCTTACGCCCTCGCAAGACCTGCCGTTCGTTTCAGGTTGCATGTACTGAAAGCGAAGAACGACAAAATTGACTTCATTTATGCTCCGAAAAAGAATGCTAACATTGAAGATGCTGCTCTCAAGATTATCGGGAAGGAATGCGCCCTACAATGTGACTGGACAGCTCTTGAAGCGAACGGGTTCGAATTGCAAGCATTCTTGCCTAAACCAATAGCGGTCGGATTGAGAATTGCCAATCATGGTACTTTCATTTCTATCGATGCTAGACCGGTGTCTGCTGTTCGAGGCAGCCTCAAGAAGATCGCCAATGCTGTGAGAGATAGGATTCGCAAGGCCAATACTTCAGTCAGAGAGGTCAAAGATCCATTTTTCTGTCTGAACATCATTTGCCCAACTGACAGTTATGATCCAAATATCGAGCCAGCGAAGGATGATGTTATATTTGGCGACGAGCAGCCTATCCTCGATTTGGTACAGCGACTACTGATGACCTACTATCCAGATCACACAGCGCAGACAGATGCTATCGAGGACACGAACAACGTAGCTCATACGGAACTGTTTCTGACTTCTGCGCTTGAAGAATCGTCGCCACAGCCTTGCACGCCGTCTTCGATGCAACAGGATGATTCAACCGACAATATCGAGAGACCTAACTTGACAAATCACAGCGATCAACCGTGTTGGAGGTCGAGCATGTACGGAATTGATGAAGAGGATGTAAATTCCTCTCAAAACAACGCTAACGATGTTGTTCGCGAAGAAGAAGAAGGGCGTCTAGATGCGTCTGTATCAAACCCCTGGACTATTGCTCGAATGAACTCACCCGTCAAGCCTAGAACGTTATCGAACAACGGGCAGTTGCCAAGTCCAGCAAAGAGTCAGAGTGACCAATGCTCTTCCAACTCTGAAGACATGCCAGATATATTCATCGCTGTGGATTCTCGAATCCCTCGACATTCGTCACAGACCAATGTCCAGGCCAGCACACTTGACGAAGAGCTGCAACGAGGCATACAACGCCTGCCACAATATAATTGTGCGGATCCAATCGTACCAATTCGTTCCATGGATCAGACAAAACCAACATCATTGTTCGAGCAGCGGATAAATCCCATTTTCATGGAGTCGATGCAGCCTCATGTCTCAGACGCGAATTTTTTACCGCCAGCCGCTAGAAGACGTAACCAGAAGCCCTCGAAAGTATCGAACAACAGACCGTTCGTACCACCAGCTCTTCAGTCGGACGACAGTTGGTTCGGTCGTCCTATGCGTAACGCTCCTGAAACCTCTCGCCCAAAGAAGCGTCCCCGACAATCAGGTCCAACGTCTTCCCAAAACGATAATACATACAACTCACAAAGATCATTGATACTGCCTATAGCTGAGCATTCAATGGAGACTAGACTAACTCCCCGGAAGAATACCGATATCCGCAACTTCCTAGATAGGTCAAGATGTGAATCGCCCGATGTTAGTCCTGCTGTGTTTGGGGACTGCCAGCCACACCATATCAAGGATCAATCTCGAGCATACGCTGAGCGGCATACCTTAAGCCGAGATCTACCCTGCAGGTCACAGTTCATCGAGCCATACACACGGTCTACAGGCACTGCTAGCGAGATGAATGCACTGTTCCAATCCCATCAAACCGCATCTGCAGGTCCATCATCTAGCCCCATTTACAGCACCCTTTCGAGCGCCAAAATCAGACCGGAGTCCAGTTTACGCCGCCACCAAACAGCAGACAACAATCTCCACCGCACCAAATCTTCCACTGGCCCTCTCAACCACGTACCATACGGCTTCGAGCTCCATAACCTCGCTCTCATCGCTACTACAAGTGTCTCTTCCATCAGTAAGCAAATGTTCAAATTCGGTCTACGTGCTCAAAGTCTGGATTGGGATTGCGACAGTAAAGACGTGTTGGACGCCTTCGCTTCACCTGTGTCTGAACAGCAAATCACCGAGTGGGTCATCAAGATCGATGATATGTTAAGCGTGGCGTATGAACATGAGCATGGTGTGGAAATCAGAGGTGCACTACACGAGGGTATCCGATGTCGTCTCGATATGCGGAGCTCAGAGGAAGGTGTACGTGTGAGCGGTGAAATGCCTCGATCCAGTTCTCCTGTCGGCAACGAGAAGGTGTCGCTAATTACAGACAAGAAGGACGGTGTACAAGTCAGTAATGTCGAGGCACGAGACAGCGACAATACGAGCCTCCATGTCTACCCAGAGCACCAGATCATCACAGTCAAACCGGATGAGGAGGAGGAAGACATTGACTTCTCGCAGTTCGTTGACCTGGATGGCAATGTAGGAAAGCAGAACACACCAGTGCAGGATCCGGATGTGGAAGACGATCTCGGCGATGGGATCGACGATGAGATGTTGATGGATCTGTGAGATGTTTCAACTATCAAGCAAACAGAAGTGGGAAGTAATTTGTTGAGACGATATGCGGTAACCATGTGGGAGTGAACAGAGTCAACAAAGACACATCTCATAGTCTTGGCTGGCTAGATCCGAGTCATAACGGGTATCTGCAAATCCACCTCATCTCGAAATTGAAAGCTATTTTCCACCCTTCAGTGCACTGGGTTTTCACACCTTCCTAAACGCTACTTCCTCCGGCAATCTAAACGTGGCGCAGAACATCCTCTTCTTGGGCGCTACATCACGCACGTCGTAGATATCCACCTCAGGCATATCTGGCGTAATCGTGTATCCCATCTGTCTACTCAGTTCCTCGCAAATCTCCTTTTTCTCCTGCACATTGTCCTCGCTCTTGGTACTGAAGCAGTGTACGTGCACCATGGGTAGTTTCCTATCCGTGTGCGGCGCAAACATGTTCTTGATTTCGTCGGCAGGGACGCCGGGTACGTTGGCGTACAGGCCGACAAACGAGGAGACGAAGTTGATGCCACTGGCGGGCAGATTCATAACGTAGTGGCTGAAGATGCGGGGCTGGACGAGGGTCTTGAGCGGCGCTGGTTTCTCCTTTGGAGGGTTTGAGCGCGAGAATTTGATTTTGGGGAAGATGTCGACGTGGTGCTTGGATGTGAGGAGGTCGGCGGAGGCGGTGCGGATGAAGTCTGTGCCGTCAGAGTTGAAGGCGCGGACGTAGTCGCCGACTTTGTTGAGCTTGATGTTGTTTTCAAGCGACTTGTAGGATTCGGGATTGAGGTCGTTGGCCCAGACGAAGCACTTCTTTTTCCCAGCTGGGACGGCGAAAGGACCCACGCCTGCTGTTACGTCGCAGATGGCTTCGCCTTCGCGGAAGATGTCGCACAGACGCTCGTGCTCGGTGTGCAGGCGTGTGTTCCAGTAGACTTTGGCAAAGTCAAACTTGAATGTGCAGCCCTGCTCGTGGACCTCGACATTGAGGTCGTCTTCGCCTACAAGGACTTCGTACTGGAACGTGCGGAAGGCGTTCTCGCTGCCGACATTGTCCAGCTTGTTGATGACGGTCTTCACCATGGGGTTCTTGTCGGCGAGGACGGTCGCGATGAGGTGCTTGTATGGCCAATAGCGCTCGCGCAGATTGAGGTGGGCGACGTGGCCGGCCAGTGTAAAACCCTGGGGTATCTCATCGTCGTTCTTCTTCTCTGGCGGGGGAATGGTTGCGCTCGTGATCTCCGAGTAGGTGAAGTAGTCGTAGTCGAGGTGCAGC
Organism: Neodidymelliopsis sp. IMI 364377; assembly: GCA_027946375.1. NCBI lineage: Eukaryota > Fungi > Ascomycota > Dothideomycetes > Pleosporales > Didymellaceae > Neodidymelliopsis > Neodidymelliopsis sp. IMI 364377. The sequence continues at coordinate 58,752 of JAPEUT010000014.1, forward strand.
TGGTAAGGAATGACACCAAGAGTGCCATCCTGCTCGAGGTCGCGTAGCCTAGGGCTCCATGTTGTGCGATCTGCCTGCCGTTCAGACTCAGCACCTCAGGACATTGCGCGGGGCAGTCGACTTACCGTTGTGCACGACCTCGGGCCTCAAGACGAGGCACTTGCCGCCTTTCTGTGCTATCTCTGCATCTGGGTCGATCCGGACGGGCTGAATGCGGTTGTTGGGCAGCGTGTCTTTGCTGATCTGCAGCTCTTTACGACAGCGCGCAATGTCCTGGGGTTTGAAGATTCTCGCGGCGGATGCGGGGACTGTCTTCTGGAAGAAGCTGCGGTCCAGCACCTTCATGGCGCGGTTCACGGGCGGCGCGAACATATCGTCAGCCATGGGACGCGTAATATGACAGGCACATATACGGTTGCAAGTGTTTTGGGCTTGCGCCGCCCTCCAGTCATCTGAAAGTTTACGCGATGACAGGTGCCAAGAACAGGGTCCAAGTCGGCCAGCATGGACAAGGATTCCCGCGTGTTATTAGTTACCCGCGACTCGACCATAACACTGCTCCACTACTACTGACCGCCTCCTTTTGCCCTCTTACACCCACCTCAGTGCCTGGACCAGCTACGGAAGCTTCCATGCTCTGCACATGACCGCCGCATGATTCCTGCCACGACTGGCGTTCGCTCCTTTACCTAAGCTCGACGTAATCTTGGAAATTAAACAGTAATTGGTCCTACACCATGGCGTCAGGAGGAGGTAACATTAAGGTGGTGGTGAGGTGTAGGCCCTTTAACGGGCGAGGTATGTTCAAGAAGCATTTTGCAACTGTCTCAGACCTAACATTCCACAGAGAAGCAGCGCAATGCACAATGCATTGTTGAGATGAAGGGCGACCAAACGATCCTCAGACCACCAGCCAACGTCTCTGTACAGGGAAAAGCCGCCAAAGCCGCCGCCGAAGGCACCAAGACATTCGCCTTCGATCGTTCATACTGGTCCTTTGACCGCGATGCGCCCAACTATGCCGGACAAGACAATCTGCACGAAGATCTGGGGAAACCACTGCTGGACAATGCTTTCCAAGGATACAACAACTGTATTTTTGCATATGGTCAGACAGGTTCCGGAAAATCATACTCGATGATGGGATATGGGCAAGAGTATGGCATCATTCCCAAGATTTGTCAAGACATGTTTGAGAGGATTGGAGAATTGCAAAAGGACAAGAACTCCAGCTGTACTGTCGAGGTCTCATACCTGGAAATATACAACGAGCGCGTACGCGATCTTCTCAACCCCTCGAATAAAGGCAACCTGCGAGTGCGAGAACACCCATCGACCGGTCCATACGTTGAAGACCTGGCGAAGCTGATTGTGCAATCATTCGCGGACATCGAAAATCTGATGGACGAAGGAAACAAGGCCCGTACAGTCGCTGCCACCAACATGAACGAGACGTCTTCGCGATCGCACGCAGTCTTTACCGTGACTCTTACACAAAAGCGTCACGACGCGCAGGCCGGGCTGAGTGGAGAGAGAGTTGCCAAGATTAGTCTGGTCGATCTGGCAGGGTCAGAAAGGGCACAATCTACGGGTGCAACAGGAGCTAGGTTGAAGGAGGGTGCAGAGATCAACAGATCCCTTTCAACCTTGGGTCGTGTCATCGCAGCGCTGGCCGATCAGTCTTCAGGAAAGAAGAAGACGCAGGTGCCGTATCGAGATTCGGTCTTGACGTGGCTATTAAAAGACTCCCTGGGTGGAAACAGTATGACTGCCATGGTGGCGGCTATTTCGCCAGCTGATATCAACTTTGATGAAACCCTGTCAACCCTTCGATACGCCGATTCCGCAAAGCGCATCAAGAATCATGCCGTTGTAAATGAAGACCCAAATGCACGCATGATTCGAGAATTGAACGAGGAGCTTGCAAAGCTTCGCTCGCAACTAAGCGGAGGCGGTGGAGGCGGAGGTGGAGGCGGCGGCGGCATGGTTGCAGAGCAGTATGCACCGGGCACACCATTAGAGCAACAGATCGTTACAATCACAGAAGCAGACGGAACTGAGAAGAAGGTCTCAAAAGCTGAGATTGTCGAGAAGTTGAACCAGTCAGAGAAGCTTTACAAAGATCTTAATCAGACCTGGGAGGAAAAACTGCAGAAAACTGAGGAGATTCACAAAGAGCGAGAAGCTGCACTAGAAGAACTTGGCATCAGCATTGAAAAGGGATTCGTGGGGCTTTCGACACCAAAGAACATGCCTCACTTGGTCAATCTGAGTGACGACGCACTCATGAACGAGTGTCTCATCTACAACCTCAAGCCAGGGACAACGACCGTAGGCAACTCTGATACCGAAGGGCAGACTGCAGCGATTCGCTTGAACGGCTCGCAAATACTTGCACATCATTGCGATCTCGAAAACGTGGATGGAACTGTCACTGTTGTTCCCATGGATGGCGCAAGTATTATGATTAACGGTCTCCGCATTGACAAGCCAATGCAGCTCAAAAGTGGTCATCGGATCATTCTCGGCGACTTCCACATCTTCCGATTTACGAATCCAGGAGAAGTAAGAGCGGAGCGAGCTGAAGTGGGCAAGAGTCTTCTACGGCACTCGGTACATGCTAGCCAACTCAACTCCCCTTCGCCTGCACCTAGACCGGGTCATGACAGAACACACAGCACAATCAGTCTCGCCAACTCAGAGTTTGATCCGGACAGCCCAAGAGCGTCTTCACCTGCGTTCTGGCAGCGTGGCAAGGAGTCTGAGTTTACATTCGCACGCAGGGAGGCACTTGCTGCATGGTTAGGTCCCGACAAGCGCATTGAGAATCTGCCAGATGACGAATTCGATGCTATCATTGATGACTTGCAAAGACAACGTGACAATCGAAAGGCCGGCCAGTCAAGTCGCTTGTTTGAACAAGAAGAGGACATGGAGTCAACATCTTCGTATCCTATACGGGAGAAGTACGCATCGACCGGGACCATGGATAACTTCTCAGTCGACACAATGCTGACATCGCCCTCCACACCGCAATATGAAGATAGCGAGAAGATGCGGGAACTGAAGAGCGATTTGCAAGATAAGCTGGAGAGGCAGAAAGAGGAGTATACGACTAAGCTAAAGGCTGACGAAGAAGCAAAAGTGGAGCTTGAGGAGTTGCGAGCTGCGAAAGAACAAATGGAGGCGAAGCTGAAAGCGCAGAAGGAAACCTTCGAGCGTCAACTGAGGAAGCTGGGCCATGAGCCTATCCCCGATGACGAAACCGAGCCTGTCAGCGAAGGGCTAAACGAGCAACAGCTTACCCGTGCACGAACAGCGTTCCAGCATTGGCGGAAACGGAAATACGTTACCATGGCTGAGACCATCTTGCAAAACGCTGCCATCTTGAAGGAAGCGCAGATCATGAGCCAACAGATGGATAAGAACGTTGTTTTCCAGTTCTGTATTGTTGATGTTGGTCAAACTGTACCTTCTACTTATGATTTGATCAACCTGGCCGACACTGGGGAGGATGACGATGATGACCTGGACAATGCACCAAAGCCTTGTGTTGGCGTGCGTGTGATCGACTTCAAGCATGAGGTAGTCCATCTTTGGTCACTGCAGAAGTTGCGACAGCGTGTACGGCGGATGCACCAGATGCACCAGTACATGAACCGTCCCGAGTACATGCAACACTTCAACCCAGAGAGTCCGTTTTCTGACCCCTGCATGCCCGAATTCTCTCGCATTGGCGATGTCGATGTGCCTCTTGCTGCTGTCTTCGAGTGCAGAGTGCGAGACATGAAGCTCGACGTTGTCTCTCCCTACACCGCCAACCCAATTGGTATCATTCACCTTTCGGTAGAACCCTCTTCTGCAGAAGCTCCGACCACGACGCTCAACTTCAGTGTCACGTTACACGAACTTGTGGGTTTCCCGGAGCGGGAAGGAACTGACGTCCACGCTTTGCTGTACCTTCCTACTCTTGCTAAGGAGGGTGGCGCAACAAGCACGATGTTCATGAACAAGTTCGACGAAGGACCCATCCGCTTCCAAACCTTCCACAGCATGAGCATACCATATCCGAGTCCACCAGACACATTCTTGCGTGTCGCTATTTTCGCGAGAGTAACTGCTATGCATCTTGATAAGCTTCTGAGTTGGGATGATATGCGGGACCAAGCACCTCAACGCAAACAGAAGCGCCGGACTGCGCGCATAGCAGAATCGGAGTTCTACACTGAGGATGCTCACGACATCTTCTCACGCATCCAGATACAGGAAATCTCAGACGATGGAACATACCAACCCGTGGAGGTCACACAAAGTAGCGTCCTCGATGCTGGAGTGTATCAACTGCACCAAGGACTGGCCAGGCGAATTGTGGTAAATCTTACTCATACTTGCGGAGAAACACTGCAGTGGCAGAACGTGACTTCGATGCGTATGGGTCGCATTCGTCTTGTCGACGCATCTGGTAATGCTCCTGGGGTTGACTCCCCTGTCAGGGAGGTCCCTATCGATCTGACAGCTCCACCTACGGTTAAGGACAACGCCGACGGCACCACTAATGTAAAGTTTATTGGTCGCTGGGATAGCACAGCTCATGGTTCTCTTCTCCTTGACCGTGCAACCCAAGACAAGTACCGCGTACAGGCCAACCTTCTCTTCAACGTCACATCCGCTAAGCTTGACGAGCCTATGGTGTTCTCTCTTGATCTCGGAATGCAAATTCGCAACCGCGCCTACATCCGCCAAACCTCGCTATTCTCTCTAACTAATCTCTGGAACTCGGTCAAGGTAGTCCATTCGACAGTCGGCATCTTCAACGTTGTTATTCGTCCCACGTCCGTCAAGCGAGCCACCGACCTCTGGCGCATGAACACTCGTGACGACTATGTCAAGGGCGAAGAGAATCTCGCCGACTGGACGCCCCGCGGCGTTTCGCTTGTAAAGGACTTCATCGGCGTTGAAAGGCGACGGCGCCGCATTGCAGAAATCGAACTAGCACGCACAGTCCTTTCACCAAAGACACTCAACATCCCCAAAGTCGATGCCCTCATAGCTGAGACAGAGCTCGACGACCGCCAGAAGTTATTGTTGCAACGCACAATCAAGCTCTGGACAGATCACAAAGCGCCCGAGTCCATCATCCTCTCCACCCAAAACCTCGAGCCACCGAGCGCAGGCGCCGCATTCGCTCCCCGTTCCCCTAGCCGTGGCAACAGTCCCGCCCCCAAACCAAGCCTCACAGCCACCGTACGCTTCGTATCCAAGAACCCCAACCTCCTCAAAGCCTCCTTCCTCCTCACCCCCGACCCCACAAACACCCGCTGGATCAGACGCTACGTCGAGTTCCGCAAACCCTACCTACACGTCTACTCAGTCGACGGCGACGAACTCAACGCCATCAACCTGACCAACGCGCGCATCAACCACTCTCCCGAGATTGCGCGCCTGCTCAACGGCAGCAGCAACGGTAGCAACGGACACACGCGGAACGGCAGTACTGGCGGCCGCGTCACAGAGCAGATGAAAGACACCGTCTGGGCCGTTTTCGCAAGGAGTAACACGTATATTTTCCGCGCCAAGAGCGAGAGAGAGAAGATTGAGTGGATTTTGCGAATCGATCAGGGCTATTTCTCTAGTGAGGGCGAGGAGTCGGGGTAGGCGGCTCTTTTGTTGCAACTCTCTTGTTCTTTGGCGCTGTCGTGTTGGTTGTGTCAGAAGAAAGCACCGTGTTGTGCAGGGCGTTTTGGAAGTGCGAGGGAGGTAGCGGGGTTTTGGTGATAAAGTTGTTTGGGTTTTGTTCTGCATTTACACATTGCTTTGCTTGGGATACCCAGTGCGCTGTTATGTTATCATTATATTATATTACATTCATGTATCTTGGGTTGTGTTCTGTCGTGCTACATTGAGCGAGCGAGCAGATTCTATAATTGAAGATTGGTAATTAGGTGGTTTACTGTTATATTGACGTCTGTATTGCTTGAGTTTGGATGTATGTATTGTATCGTGATAAGATAGGCGTACCCATACCCATACCCATACTCGTAAAGAACGCCTCTGTCACACCATACCACAGCGACATGTCTCCATGGTTCTATAAAACAGATCAATCTTCAATATCATCGTCACTCAACACCAGATTCGCCCCCTTCTCCAACAATCCGGCAATAGCACTCTCACTCCCCTGTTGCTCTTCCGCCGCGCCCCGCCTCTCAAATCTCACGCGCTTCTGCGCTTTCTGCGGCGTCGCAGGCGTGTCTTTGTCCGTGGCCCAGGGCTCAGGGTCGCCATCGCCGTTGCCTGCGGGCTGCTGCAGTGTTTCGTCGGCGTCTTCGTCTGGCGGGGGGCGGACGCCGCTGCCGCTGCCGTGGAAGGAGGTGATGCGCTGGATGTCGCGAATTGTGGCGGCGGTGGAGGGCGAGGGCATGCGTGATTTGCGCAGGATGGTGGGGAGGTAGGGGAGGCGCTCCAAGAGCATTTCGTAGCGTGCGGAGCCGCCGCTGCCGAGGAGGGTTGGTGGCGGGTCGTCAGGGGCTTGGGCGGTGGATGAGGGTTGAGAGAGTGGGGTGTTACGTTTCCAGGTGTCGACGCCGCTGCTGTAGAGGACAGGTTTGGAGTGTCCTGTGCCTTGGGACAGAAGGTCACCGCGTTGGGTACGTAAGATCCAGAGTTCGAGGAGGTCGTTGGTTTCCTCTTGTTGTTTCCAGATTCGTAGTGAGGCCGGGTAGTACATGACGAATGCGCTGCCACCTTTCGGGACGCCGGTGCTGGCTCCTTGTCCTTTGGCTTTGATGCCCATGATACCAGGGGGTGGCGCCATTCTTTTTACTGGGTGTGGGAGGTTGTACAACAGTCCGCGTACGCTCGTCTGGAAACACATTTCATCCTGGCGGAGGTTGTCTGCGCTTGTGCCTTGCAGGTTCCGTCGACCTGCCCCTGCACCGAATCGATCCGGACACAGCAAGTCGGCATCGGAGAGAGCTTCAATGCAGCCATCGATCGAGTCCATTGTCTCCTCGCTGTCTGCACCACCGCACGAGAGGACATAGTTTTCGTGAAGGGCCGCGACAAAAGTATTTGTGTCTGTGCCGAGCTCATCGATGAGCGTGTCGAGGTTGACCTCGGAAGCTTTTGGTCGACGTCGTTCTGGGAACCGATGTGGCGGCTGAGGGACAGGGTTGTCAAGGTCTTCCGGAATACGCTTGTTGTACACCACCCTCCCGACGGCATGAAAGATGCCCAATGTGCTCTCTCGCTGGGTAACCAGCTCTAGCGACTCTTTTTCCATCTTGGTAATTGGCACATCCTTCGCACCCTTCTTTTTTGAAAAGTTCACCTTCGCGCCATATCCGTCAGAGCTGTCCCCACGCACGCAAAGAAACTCGAGTGACGATACAGCACTACGCACGTCTCCAAGTTCTGCAAGCCGCTGTATGACCTGAGGCCCAACAGTGTTCCTGCGCCCCGACTTGCGTGCCTCTTTGACCACAATGAGGTCCAGTGCTTTGGTCATGTACGTCGGGGCGATTGGGTTAAACTCAATTACGGAGACTCCTGAGTGAGTCAATATCTCAGGGCCGAGCAGACGATGAGCAGTGAAGCTATCAGCTGCGGCAGTGTTTGTAGACAGCAGGGTCTCGGATATGATCATGACGATAGGTGTGACTGACTGCTCCGGACTGACTTGCCCGGAGAAGAACGTGGTAGCTGAGGGCGTGGCGGCAGCAAGGAAGTTGAGAACAGAAGACCGAAAAGATTGTACAGCGGAGGACGCACGTGAGAATGTATTGGGGAACTCCTCTACAAGAATGAGCTGCTTTTGTCTGTCGTCAGTGCTAGGCGAGACGTGTGGTGGGATTTGGGTTGGTCCATCGAAAGTGAGAGTGCCAAATGCGCCTGTCCTTGCAACAAAATCCTCGAACTGTGCAGTCGCAGATACAAGGCCTTCAGAAGCTGACATGGAGCTGGTGGGATTCTTCCACTCGTGCATATGGGCACCCAGCTCTCTTGAAAGCAGAGCCATTGTTGCAGTCTTGCCGCTACCCGCAGGGCCTTTGAGCAGCAGCAGCCGTTTGCGTTGCTTGCCACTGTAGACATCTGTGAGCCATGTGCGCACATCGGCTACCTTCTTCTTGTGCACTGCCAGCTCGTCGAGCGAGACAGGGCCGTATTTCTCAGTCCATGGGCGTCCATCTACAGGGTCTCTGCGAGCCGGCTGGGATGGAGGAGGCGTGCTACGAGCGCCGCTCGCTGCGCGCAGAAACTTGTGGCTGCGCTTTGGGCCACTGGCATTGTCTGAGGCGGGCAGAGCTACGGCGCCCTTCCTCTTGCGCACGGGCAACGCGGTGGGTGGCTGGGAGGGACGATCATCGCCAGAGGATTCCAGGATGTCGTCGATGTCGTCCAGCGGTGTGGCGCGTTTTTCAGGGCTCGGTGTCGGTGTGGGCTGCACAGACAGCGAGCGAGGGGCAGTGCCCGGGCGGAAGAAGGAAGTGATGGGCTTATGAAGCGGCTTCAGCTTCCGTGGAGACTTGGTGGGCGACGTCTGGGTCGCCGCAGCGAGTGCAGAGGGCTTTGGCGACACTGCACGTCTGGCCTGCGCACGCGAGGCCCTCGCGCTGCTGCTGCTGCTGCTGCTGCTGGTGCTGCTGCCGGCCTGCACATCAGTGGACGAACCGGCTAGTGTGCCCCTCTTGGCCCGTTTGGGCGGGGGCGGTGAAGTATCGCCTCCAGCGTCGTCCGTGTCGTCAGCGTCGTCAGTGTCGGAGAGCACGACAGGCTGCTTGCGCGCAGCTCGTGGCTTCACCATGCCGCCTCGACTTGGGCGGGCTGTAGGGCGGTCCGCGGCAAGCTGACATGCTTGGACAGCTGCCTGGCTGTGGTTGGAGCGCGGGTGCGAGCTTGACGCGAACCTCGAGCCTCGCAATCGCGGAGAATTAGTTGACGCGAGCGCGCAGGCACGTGACGTCTGTGCCGTTGCGGTTAGCGCGCGACGTCGACTGCATGCTTCGCTGGCCATGCATCCCAAACCCACACCGCTGCATCTCCGCTTGTCTGCATGCACCGCAAGACTGCAAGGCAGCAAGCGTACCCGCTCTTCTCGGCTCACTAATGCTGTTCGTTCTCGAGGCTGCTGCGGCTAACGGACGCGCTTCCACGCTCGCTGACGTTGCACCAACCGCAAGCCAACACATGCGCTCCGTTGTCCTGCCTGCATAGGAGGTCCGATGTCGACCTCCAGCACGGACAGCACACGCCCATCGATCCGCTTCTTTCCATTTTGATTCAGTCATAATGCCGTCCTCATCCTCTCCCAGCCCCTTCAATCCACCCAGAGCAGTCTGAAGCTCCAATGCCGCCTTCTTCGTGACCTATTGTAAGAGGCATGGAGATGCTGCTGCGGCGGCGAGGCAAGACCCACGCACGCCTGAGGCTGGTGATGCTGTTCTTAGACGCCGAATTGTGTCTCGACTGGCGCGCATAGATTGCTCGGCTCGGGCAATGTTGCCAGCTCACGCTCCTTGCCTCCGTCCCTATTGGATAGTCATGCGTATCCAACTCTGGTCATTTCAATGCACGGCTCACGAAACCTTACTACGTATCACCTCTTATATAGCCCTAATGCGCGTGTTTGTTGGCCATCTACATGTTCCCCCGTCAGTGTGCCACGCAAGCAGTTCTATAGCCTCACCTTCGTCAAGGTTGCCCACCAACTTTTGTGCAAGCCAGACATAACTACCCCAGAGTAACGGCGTTCGGGGTCCCCACACCTATTCACAGGGGCCACCCTAATTGCCAGCATGGGAAAGAAGAAGGGCAAGAAGAATACACAGAAGCAGGTCGAGGTCACATCACCATCGCCAGCTCCAGCTGTCGAGGAACCCATTACTGAGGCTCCTGAGCCGTTGCGGTTGGAATCCGAGACACCTGCCGTCGAGTCGGCACCAGACGAGCAACCGGAATCAACAACAGCACCTCCTGAAGACAAGATCGACGAGGCGGTCGAGGGACCCACTTCAGAACCAACCACTCAAGACACAACCGATCCTGACATTCCGTCACCTGAAGCGCAAGAACTGGCCGAGTCAAGCTCACCGAAAGATGAAGCCAATGAAGCCACCACAGAGCCAATTACCGAACCAGCTGCAGAGGTTGAAACACCTGCTGTGGAGGAAGCGGTGATTGACTCGACCACTGCAACCGAGCCAGAGCCAGAGGTTACAGCAGAATCGACGACAGAGCCAGCGGAGCAACCTGAGGAGCAGGTAGCGACCGAATCTTTAGAGCCGACTGAGGAGACTGAGCCTGAAAAGGAGCCAGGAGCAATCGCTGAGCCTGCGGTCGAAGTTGAAGCCGAACCTAGCAATGCACCTTTAGAAAATGTTCCAGTCCCTGTATCAGAACTGGAGCCAACAGCAGAACCAGAGCCAACAGTAGAGCCTGAGCCAATAGCAGAAGCTGAACCACTTGCAGAACCTGAGCCAACAGCAGAGCCTGAGCAGAGCTTACCAGCCGAGCACCACGAAGCTGAGGCGTCTGTACAGGAAAATGGCGTTCCTTCGGACTTGGAACCTGCTGTAGCAGCATCACCTGAGCTACTGGAAGAGTCACAACCACCAATTGAACCCTCAGAAGCAGCGGCGCCTGAGCCTAAGGAGATCGTCGCAGACGATGACTGGGCAGCTCCGCCAAAGAAGGGCAAGAAAGGGAAAAAGGACAAGAAAGCGAAGAAGCAAACCGCAGCTTCTAATGTTGTCGAAGAACCTACTGAGCCAGCTCCGGTGCCGGAAACTGTGCAGGCTGAGCCCGTCGAAGAGCAGAAGGGTAAGCATGAAGCTGCGCGCCTCGTATTTGATTACGTTTTGACTAACTTTCAAGCAGGCGAAGCCACCGAAAAACCCCAGGAATCGGAACCAGAGGCACCAGAAATTGATCAGACACCGATCGCAAAGGACCAAGAGATACCCGAACCAGCGGTCGAGTCAGAATCGATCGTCCAGGAACCTGTCGTCGAAGCTCAGCCAGCAGTTGAGCCAGCGGTTGAGCCAGCGGTTGTTGAGCCTGCGCGAGCGCCTACGCCCCGTCCCGAACCAGAGCCAGAGCCTCCTACAGCTCCCGCTGCTGCTGCAGACCCCGGTCTCTCTGACGCCGAACATGACACCTGTCAACCAATCCCTGCTGCATCAGAACAGCCTCCACAGTTGCCTCGTTCCGCGGTCACAGCAATGACGAAGACTAGAGCTCCGGAGGCGCCACGCCTTGAGAAAGCCCCAGCCTCTCTGAAAGCGACCCGTCAAGTTGTCGATGATAGACCACCAGCCCCCAGCCCACCTGTGGAGCGAGCGCGCACGCGACACGTGCCCGCTTTCGATGATGATGAGGACGACTCCGATTCGGCCCTTGTTCAGCCTAGACGACAAAATCGAGGCGGTGAGGCTTTGGTCTCCTCACGTGACAGTAGTGGGTCTAGATACCCACCACACGCAGCGCCAGCGCATCATCCCCGTACTAGCGGCTTTGCCTCGCGCGTGCCAGTCGAGCACTACCCAAATCCTCCACCGCCTCCTCCAGGGTACCATCCAAGGTATGGCTACCCGCCGGGAGCCCCACCATATTACCCAAACAATCATAGCTACGGCGTGACTCAGCCGGGATATTCAAATCCCAATCCCTATGGCCCCTCCTCTCACAACTCTTCATCCCCATATCAAGATTCTTGGAACCAGTACCCACCAGGGTATCCCCCCAATGGCAGTCCTCACCAGCATCATGACACCTCGGGCTCTAGAGACTATCCCATGGGCATGCCTGCTATAGAGAACGGCTCTCCATTTGACGGTGAAACTGCTGACATCTTCTCTCGTATATCCCAGGCGCTTCCTGACCTGCACGCCTCGCTTGCAAGACAGAAAGAAGTACACGCTCAGCTGTCACAAAAGCTTAGGGCAAGGGACGACGAGATATATGATCTGAAAGAGAGGATCATTAGCATTGAAAACAAGCATTCGGCTGAGGCCAAGGAGCAGGTAAAAGAGCTTCGGGAGCAGATTGCCGAAACTCACAGACACAAGAGGGAAGCCGAAGACACCAAGCTTGCGTGGGACGCATCGACAAAGTCTTGGGAGTCCAAGGTCAAAGAGCTGGAAACCATGTATGCAGCTGAGAAAGCGCAGACAAGGAAGGAGTTCGATGAGTGGAAAGCGGCTGCTACTACAAGACACGACGCTGAAAAGATAGCACTTGCCATCCAGTATGACAAGAAGCTCAAGGAAGCGGACGTGCTTGCAGAGAACCGAAGGCTAGAAGATGTAGCCGCTCTCGCTGCGGAGAAAGAGGAGCTGAGGGCTGAGCACGAGCGACAGCAGCAAGAGCGCGAAGCTACCTTTGATAGTGAGCGCAATGAGCTTGAATTAAAGCTCAGTGCTGCTCAGAGGGACCATGAAGAAGCTCGAGAGAACTGGCTGGCTGAACGGGAGAACCTCGTCAGGAGCCACCAAGAGCACAGTAATGGTCTCCAGAGAGGCTGGGATGAAGATCGCGAAGCCCTGGAAGCTCAGTACAAGCAGGCTAGGGAAGAGTCTGACAAGGCCTGGATCGAGCTGCACACTGATGCGAATAGAAGAGCTGACGAACTTGCCCATGAAAGGGATGAGCTGCTTCGAAAGTACGACGAGCTGAAGGCAGAGAGCCAGAAAGAGAAGGAAATCATTAAGAGCGTTGCCTCTAACCTAGAGTCTGAAAAGGCCAGGTTAGAGAAGATGATGGAGTGCTATGGAGACATCGCAGAGATCAAAAGCAAGGGCGACACATATTAGTAAGTGCATTTGGACTGTTTATATTTGATTTGGAGGATTTCCATGGTGTTGAGGAGGGCCAAATGTCTCTGGGTCATTTGCGCCTGCCCACCAGCAAGCGCACTTGGCACCACAGGCAGGCAGCCTGGACTGTATCTCGACCGTAGAGCTAGACAGTTATCCTCGTGTTCCCGAATGCAATTGTTTCATCACATCTGAGCCCCTACCATCGTTCTACGACCTTTGAAGCTTTACTGACCAGTATAATAGCTTGGTGTCGTTCTCGCAGCTGCAGAAGCAGATCATTGACCTCGCTGCCACCCACTTCGTACACCTTCCAGTACGCCCACCTCATGAAGATCTGGCCCAAGTGCCGCACAACCTCCCCTCCTTCCTTGGCGATACCCCAGCCTCCAGGTGCGTACCTCAACTATTCAATTATGACCATCACTAACGTAAGTGCGTAGACAAGTCCGTGCTGCATACATAGCACATACGGTGTCCAAGCTTATCACATACCGTGTCTTTGGCCCGTTCTTGTTTAGCCTGGGCCGTCGCTACGATAAAGCCGATTCCTTGTTCCTGTCTATGAGCAACCATATTCGAGACAAAAGCACTCGGAAAGAAGCAATCTGGCGCCAGCAGACACTCCTTGCTGCGTTTACTAGCAGTGGTGCGAAGCAAAGGATTAACACCGCCGCCGGTACGGTTGTTGAAGAGATCGTAAACGCGATCAAGCACTTCGCCGACCCGAGAGAAGAAGAAGGCATCAAAATCGCGGTGAAGAGGATCGTCAAGCTGGCTGCTGAAACGTGGCGCTTTGCTCGTCTCGAGCGTGAGATGATCACAGCAACAATGCCCGCGCTGTACGATGAAGAGCATCAGTTCACTGGCGCCGAGTACTGGCCCGCTTACGAGAATACTCACAAGCCTGATGGCACTTTGATAGGATCTTTAGCCGACACTGCGAACCCATCCGATGCACAGCCCAGAATACTCTTAAGGCTCTTCCCCGTCATCTACCGCGAAGCGAAACACGAGAACTTCCACGCAAACGGCGAGAAGAACGATGAGGGGTGCATCTACCACCACGGTATGGCTCTGTACGACGATGCGGAGCCGGTAGTCACAAGGGCGGAGGAGCTCAAATCAGCCGGTTTGCCATCCTTCACAACTGCTTCTCCGACGAATGCTGAATTTGGGAAGTTTCCGCCGCCTATGGTTCCTCCGCCCAGAAACCCTCTCCCACCTACACCGGCTATGTCTGAGAAGACATCGGTACGAACCAAATCACCGCCCCCTTCTCCTGTTGAAGGATCCGATAGATCGCCAAGAAGACGAAGAACGCCTCCTCCGCCGCCTTCATCAATCGCTGCTCTTAACGAGCCGACACCCAAGCCCGTACGTGCTTACCAGCGTCCTCCACCAGGACCCATCGATTTTGCGACTCCTCGAAACATCATCGGTATGCCACCTCCTGTAGAGAGTATATTCACGCAGGCTCCCTCGAAAGCCTCGAGGGCTCCTCCGCCCGAGTCGGTCTTCGTTGAGACAGGACGCTTGTTGGCTGCAACTACACCCATCGCAGAAACAGTGGAGGAGCTACCTGAGCCCACGCCACAAGATAGCGAGACATTACCGGTTTTTCTGGAGCATGAACCGCCTACACCTCCGCATTCTCGTTCCAGCACCCCGCCGCGCCCTGCATCTCCACTCTTTGAGGCTTTCGACGAGATCGAATCATTGCAGTCCCATCGCACTCAGCCTTCACTGAGACGTCGTCGCTCCACGCGTACACGCAACACCGAAGACGAGCTGCCTGACATTACCCCACGCCCAGAAACACTGCGACGCACCAGTGGTTACGCACTCAGTAGTCGGACCTTGAAAAGCGAACGTAGCGAGCGGACTGAGCGATCAGGCAAGTCTGAGCGTACCGAGCGCTCGGAGAAGCCCGATCTCAAAACGCGGTACATGTGCGAGAGCCGGAGCGCTGGAGTCAAAGCACTCTACCCGAACAGCCCGATGTCCATGCAGAACGGCAAAGCTTTCAAGGACTCCATGCAGCCTTCCAGAAGCTCAAAGGACTCGATGCGATCCGACAGTCACAAGAAATGGCTTAAGGAGCAGCGAAAGCAGAGTCCGGAGAAACCAGGAAGATCCGACAGATCCGAGAGACCCGAGAGGTCTGAGAGATCTGAGCGATCTGAGCGATCTGAACGACCCGATAGACCTGAGAGGAGCTCACGAGAGCTCCGACGTGAGAAGAGCATGAAGAGTATCGCCGAGAGTATCCCTGATAATGGAACCTGGGATACCAACTCGACGCTTTCCAGCCTGGAAACAAACACCCAGTTCTCTGTCAGTTGAGCATAGACTCTCGTTTTCGTTTTTCGTTTGTTTGCTTGTCCTGGTTTATCCAGCGTTGCGTTGCGTTCCTTGTCTTGTCTGTCTGATTTGCATTCCCTATCTCTTTAATGAAAGCATGGTAGCGGATGCATTTGGAGGAGCAACTGGCGGCGTCCATCCCACGATGCATGAGCATGAGCATGTTTAACGGCCGAAACAAAGCATAGTTTGAAGTGATGAAGTTAGCGAGCATTGTCGCGGTCACGTATCGTTTGACTGTGGTTGTCCTCTGGGATTTTTCTGTTTTTGATACGGCGTTTTGAGGGCCTTCGATTCGAAACTTGTACATTATATCATAAACAATTTTCAAGTGCTTATGCCTCGAGTCGAAAAAGCTGTGGTTCAAGAAAATCATGAGTGAGGAGTGCGAATAATACTAGCACAGACAGGTACTAGAACGCTGGAAACCATGCATGATCGTGCCACAAGCCACTACAACTTCGCCGGCCTATCGAAAGCGAAAAGCCCTCGTCCCTCTATCTTCCCATCTTGCCACACGAACCCTGATTTTCCCACAATTTCTCCTGCTCCCTCCACCATCTGCCTTAACATGGTTTCATCCCCGTGATTCGCGAGGAACCGCTTATTGTCACGCTTCAGCCGTCCGATGATATAACCTCGCAGCGGACTACCATCACGGTTAAACTCCACGGTATATGTCTGTTTCCATATCAGTAAGCATCCCTCAAATCACGATTCGGTATTTAAGGGAGGGACTGAGCTACTTACCTCGACAACAGCCTCGCCCTGCGCTCCCACCGCTAACTCGGGCACCTCAACATCCTCGACCATCTCCGGCAACGCGGGTTCCAATGGAAACGGCGAGGACCGCGGCTCCGTGCCTAGAATAACAACGTATTGGTAACTCAGTACCCCGCCGTTGCACAGCACGAGTCCCCTTTTCCCAGTGCCGGACCGTAACTGCCGCGTCATCTCTGTCAGCGCATGCATGCTGTAATTATTCCCCGCGCCGCCAAACGAGGTCAGGCCACCGAGCAGCGTGAGTGGTTTCGGGCCCCCGATGAGTGGGAGCGCGAGGTGCGTGGCGGCTAGTTTGGGGACGATGGGGAAGCAGGAGTAGATATCGATCAAGTCTATTTCCGAAGCGCGGGTTTGGGAGATGGAGAGGGCGGCGTCGAGGGAGCGTGAGATGCTCGGTGAGCTGTGGTAATTTGGTCGTAGCCAGAATTCCGACGCATCGCTGGTGCCGGCGCCGCCGAGGGGGTAGATCCACTTTGATGGCGGGATGTGGAGGGTGCGGGCGAAGGTCGTGGAGGTGAGGATTATGGCGCCGGCGAGGTTGACGGTGTTGAAGGCGTTCATTAGGAGGGGATCTGGTTGCGAGGTGTTAGCATCTAGGAGTAGGGAGAAAATCTGGGGGAAAAGGGGATTGTACATGGGAAGCAGATCATTCTGTTTTTCGCGCTCACCGTCCCTATCGTCTCTTCATCACTATATTTTCCCTGACTCCAAGCGTACTCTTGCCCTTCGGCTACTTTGCTAAACTCCGCATACAGCTTCGCGCTCTCTTCCTTATTCGCTTTCAGACTCTGGCCTCGCCGTGCTCGGAACGCATTTTCATACAACGGATACACATGAATGGGGGCGCCTATCTTATGGATGGCGCCGAGGTCTGCGGGAGAGTGAGTAGAGAGTGCCTGCCAGAGAGTGGAGATCGTACTGTTTCCTAGGTCTCGGCCGGTGGGCGTGAAGACTGAGTCGACGGCTGTGGAGGGCGAGGTCCAGCCGGGTGGTGGAAGCTGTTTGGCGGCTGCACAAGCGGATACTGGAGCGACTAATCAGGTTGACTTGTTCATGTTGTATAGGTAGAGTTGGTGATCAACGCACGTGACGCCAGGGCTTCACCACCCGTGATGACTGCGACTTTACACTCTCCCCTCGCTATCCGTTTCGCAGCCTCATCAAACAGTTTCCCAGGCTGGTTACCGCCGTGCTCGGAGTATCTCTTCCACTTCACCGTATCCTGCACGCCTAGTCGTTCTGACAGTAACCCTGGTAGGTCGGGATACGGCCAAGTCCATGTCTTCACTACATCAATGCTGTCGATTGCAGATTGCAAGTCCAAAGCCGAACTTGAAGAGGCATCCTGGAGTGCGATCTGGATCGCTTCGAGCATGAGTGTTGCTGGCTCTTTTGCATCGTGGATGTTGCGGTTCTTGACGTCGCCTACGCCGATGATGATGGGAGTTTCTGTCATTGCTGCAGTGTGTTCTTGCAAATTTTCTTGTCCCACAAACTATATGGCGAAAGAGGTGTGAGTACCAACGGTTAGGGCTATGTTGAAGACTACATGTTTGCTGAGGTGGTATTGTACTCTTGAGAGTCGTGAGGAGCGAGAGGAGCAAGGCTGGTTTGCCGAGGTACGATTGGATTGATAAGATTAGATTTTGTACCTACATCGCTCGACAAGTTCAGCACAATAATTAGTTTTCTTTCTTCATCTTGAGTTGATCCGGGTATACTTCTTCGTTCTTCTATGATATGCTAGTGATACGCCTACTGCCCTCAGCCTGAGTCAGTGTTCCTGAATCAACGCGCTCAAGTTTCACGCTGGCTTTTCCACCGGCTCCCCACGCTTCACTACAGTTTCCATCAAAAGCCTTCCTCCTTCATTGCTGCAGGAGATGCGACATGAATAGTTTAGTAGAGAGAGCATGTAATTACATGATGCAGATCTGGAAAGAACCTACTCTTAGGGTGCTCCTACCGCAAATGCAGCATGGCTGCAATCGCCCCCGTCTTTGTAGAAGTCAATGATCATCTCGAACGGACAGTTTCGGAGTCCGAAGACAGGCGACGGTGAGAGCTGGGGATGCGGCTATGGTGGCCTATTCTTAGGTGACAGCGCCCACGTTTTTCGTTTCATGAGTGTTGTTTACCTGCCTCCCATCGCTCGTAAACAACTGGTGTAATCGAGCTTGCAGGACTACATTCATGTGATCAATTGTATTCATCAGTGTTCTTCTGTCTCTTATCTAGTTAAAGTTTTATACACATGTGAAATGCATGTCGATCACGGGACCCTACAAAGCGAGCTGCTAAACGGGGGCCGGAGCCGTCCCACTCCGGTACTCCGAGGTTCGGTTGTGCGACATCTAGCTATTCACCGAGGACATAGCTTGGCCAACCAACGCTAAGACGCGGCTGACCATTATCCACCCAACCATGAGATAAGAATACCAAAACAAAAACCTATGCACCTGCTGCGCTCTATGGATATAAGATAAAATACATTTATAAAGACCTTAGCTCTAATCTAACCCTAACTTTAAACTATGTCTAATCCTAAGATTTCTCTTTTACCACGTTCTTAACTTATTAAGAATTCATTCTTAGCAAGTTTAGAATATATTAGATCTTGGCATGGTCTGATCTAAATCAGGTTGGTCAGCTACGTGTTAGCGTTGGTCGGATGGTCTACAACGGTACAACCTCCATATACCGAACCTGTGTCACCCGTCTTAGCCTCTGGATCTTTATCGCCGGTACTCACGATCGTTCACATCAAGATTACACTCCCAAGGCCTATCACAACGAACCGTCACGATGCCTTCAATAGACACACCGCCAGTGTCGAAGATACCGTCATCAATCCCAGACACAAAACCGCTACCAAGAATACTCTGCCTGCACGGCGGTGGCGTCAACGCTGCAATCTTCAAAGCACAATCACGATCACTCATCCGGCATCTGCAACACTCTTTTCGACTTGTATGGGTTGATGCACCTTTCTTCTGCGACCCACACTCCGACGTCATCGACGTGTACGGATCATATGCACCTTTTCGCCGATGGCTGAGATGGTTACCTGAGCACCCTGAAATCGATGCAGAGAGCTGTATTGAGGAAATCGGATATGCCGTGCGAACGGCGATGGAGGATGATGACCGAGAAGGTGCAACAGGAGAATGGGTAGGGTTGATGGGGTTTAGCCAGGGTGCTAAGTTATCTGCAAGTGTTTTGCTCGAACAGCAGGCAAGGGAGGAAAAAGCAAGAAGAGAAGAAAAACCAGTCTCGACTGGTTTCACAGAGGTCCCGGGCTTGCATTGGAGATTTGGGATTCTACTTGCAGGAAGAGCGCCATTAAACAACCTCAATCCAGACGTCTTGTCGAGTCCGGTATTGGTGGGCGCAGGCGATATATCAGAGGGATTTCAATTTTGTAAAGAGGTGGATGAAGACTTGGTACTAAGAATGCCTACGCTGCATGTGCATGGTATGGCTGATGCGGGGCTGCATTTGCATAGGAAGCTACTGAACGATTATTGCCACGAAAACAGTGCAACGCTAGTGGAGTGGGAAGGGGCGCACCGGATCCCACTGAAGAGCATAGATGTTGATAGAGTGGTTGGCGCTATATATGACATTACAGAGAGTACCGGAGTCAAAGTTACGAGAACAGTATAGACACATCTAATAATGAATCGACAGAGCTCTATACTTTTCTCAAATTCTAACCAGGATTTCTTGTATCTCGTCTCAGCGTATCTTCAAATACTTTAGTCCACAACCTACCTGACTCACTTGTCGTAGGTGCAATACTCACGACTGATGAGAAGTTGGGCGTGATCGTTGCTCGCACTGCATTTGTACCTTCCGCGGGAGTTTCACATCAGCACCACCATCATCCCTTCTACACATGCAGGTCCAACACAACACTTTTCGACTTTAGTGCATGTTGAAAAATACAAACGTTGCTACTTCCAAAGATATTGACTGCCCCAGGGTTTCTGTTGCATACCAGACCCTGGATTGTTGGTTTGTCAGGAGAAAGTCGCTTCCAGCAAGTGACAGGCGCGCGCAGGGTCGTGATGTAATCCACAGACTACAATAACACGAAGTCCGCTCCGTACTGGACGAGCCCCAGAGGCTTGTTGCTCGTTGTAGAAGATGACGTCTATCGATAGTATTGCACACGCGATCGATTGTGGATGGACTGTTCATAACTGTTGTTGACGATGGATGACGACATCACCATGGGCTTTGCTTGGTACTGCTTAAACAGCGAGGGACAAATCCAGCGATTCAACAACCCTATTCCTAACTCCAAAATATACACTCCCAAGCATAAACACCCTCTGTTCTAAACATGTCAAGCCAGCCAGGATCCCACACCGCCGATGCCGACATCCCAAACAAGGCTCAGCAGGAAGCACCCCAAGGACTCCAAGAAAACATGCCACAAGTAAGCTCAGCAACGAACAAACATCCTCAGTATCCAAGCTAAACATATCCAGGGCCAAGCTCCAGGACACATTGCCGGAGTGGAAGGGAAAAGTGTACGACCCCATAGCTGATGGGTTCCTCTTGCGTACTTATTCTAAGATGTATTCAGGTCAACGACACAGCTGCAGACCCTGCGCCAGAGACTAGTCAAAGCCATGCAATGGATGGAGGCCAGGCATCTATTGTTCCTCAGAAGATTCAGGAGATGCTGCCTGAGAGTGTTGAGCGCGCTGTACCGAATGCGCTGCATGATACTGGGAATTAAAGCGAGATGTGTGGGAGTAGAATCAAGTTTGTAATCGAATGAGATTTAACAAAGATTCAAGTAATAGTGACTTGAGTTACCTTGGACTGTCGAACTGATGGTTTTATACCATATCTTACCTCGGATACAGTAGACACGTCGCTGCTATTTCGATCGCAGGTCATGCAGGATGGTTTGTTCACAAATGCTTGCGTATCTTGGCTTGTATTCCTGACGGGATGGCATAAAAAGCGGGTGATGGCCGAAGTCCAATCTGGAACCCATGATGGCCAGTCAGTAGTAATGGCAGGGCCATGTTGGACTGTAGCAAGGAGATCGATCTCATGGTGATCGATCAGGATCTTTTCTGCTATTTTGGTGTAGACCTTAGTTTTGGACAAAGAGTAGTCTGGAACGATGAAGGGCGAAGTCTCAGGATCAGAATCGCTCATGGGTAGTCCCAATATCCCATACACTTTGTCTCTTGGGTCTGAAGCGAATTGACTTCTAGTCAAGACTAGCAAGTGGAAGAAGGACGCATCGGCCCAAATTTTGTTCCACAAGCCTTCTAGGAGGCAGCATTTTCGCAAACCGTCGAAAGCATCGTATCGAAGAAAGCTTGATCGATGGCGGTTGATTACGTAATTTGCGGTTTTTGCAACTTCCCCAAACCCCATGCTTCCAAGTCCTAATAGAACTGTCGCATCGCGAGAAAGTGCGAGCTCCTGGATAATCCATAGACGCTGGTACCAGGAGCGTTCAAAGAGTGGACAGAGTAGTGCCAGATCTAGAGGCTCAGGGAGAGCTTGTGATGGCGACCTCAACGTTTTCTGTGAGGATCTTCGGGTACGCATATGATAGAAGGGGTTTGAGAGTATTTTAGACAGGCTTGAGGCTTCATTTGTGTCATCTTCTCTTGATGCGTCGAGCTCTATGCTGGCGATTCGACACGCTAGGTCCAAGGCGGCCTCGACCTTTCCACAGTCCTCATGTCCGAGCCAGATGAGGACTTTGGTTGCGGTGGAGTAGATCATACGCATGAGCGGCACTTGCAGCCCTCTCTCCCTCGTGTCAGCTTGATTGATACAAATGCCATCTGCCCAGAGGACTTGTGTGTGTTTGCCTGGTGAAGATCGAATGACCTGCAAGGCTTCGAACAACGAGTTGGTGATTGAGAAGAGCTTGCCGTCAAGTGATATGTCCACACATCGGGTAGCGTCTCCCCATGCATATGATATTGTTTCGAAAGGTTCTTTTTCCTTCGGTAAATCAACATTCCGTGTGAAGAGGGAGCATCGGATCGTTTCATCCCAGTCTCCCGCGTAGAGTTTGAGAAGGCGAATGTGGCGATTGCCAGGTAGAGATTCGTAGGTAAAAGTCGCGTCGTTGAGAGTGCTAGAGCCTGCCTCTGAAGTGGTTCTGGTGCAGGCCTGGTGTGTGACCTGGTCGCTATTGCACATAGTCGGGATAGTATGGAGTGTGTGTAAGGCTGAGGGTTGGTTTTCGTGAGGTATCAAGTAAGACGGCAACGAAAGAGGCAAGGTTTTAGCCCACTTATGCATGGTCGAACTGACGCCTGCTCGCAGGCATCAAGCGATCCAAATGTCGCTGGATTTTTCCTCGTCCCACTTGTCGCCTTTCATAAGGCCGTGAATGTATGCATCCCCAATCAGCTCCCACGTTTCTACACGTTTGCTCCCGTTGTCACCCACAGGGATCTCACAGTTCCCCTTTCGCCTCAATATCAGCGGCAATCGCACACCCTGAACCAGAACCACGTGGTCACCTAGCCTGCACAGCCCTGGTACAAGACCAAGATATTCCAACACGGGCTCAATGTCACTGTGACTGATCGCCCGTGCGCATTTTCTGTTTGTCGTCAAAGTCGCCATAGTCCTGAATTGCCACTCTGGATTCGCAAAGCCCAAATATCGAAATACCCGTTCTATGAGCACAACAACCCAATACATGACAATAAAACGATGCAGATCGAGCCGAGCCAGGTTGCGAAGGAAACGTTGGCGACTTTCGTAACCTCGATAAGCTGCAAGCTTCTGCTCTTGAGCGAACGAAGAGTTCCCGACCGTCAACGTCTCCACGATTGCAGTGGTGAAGGTCTCATTTGTAGGCGCATACAACAAGGTAGCGTCAAGTGGCTGGAGAACAAGTTCCCACTCTGCGATCTGGATCTGGTTCTCTTGAAGAACCCGTGCTTGTTCGAGCAATGTGTAACGTCCTGCTGGCTTTTGTAGTTTCCAGGCGTGTGGCGACAGTTGCGTTATTCTGGCCACTGTATAACCACGCACTCGAAGCAGAGTTGGAAATTGCGATTCATTCCGAAGTCCATTGTTGTCTTGCTTGAGCGAAATGAGTTCGACGTCTAGAGTTGCACCATTCGTTGCATTGTTATCTTCCTCTGTAGACTTCGCATCCGCAGTACCATACTCGGCACCAAGCAAAGATGTCGGTGTGTTATCAGTATATCTCCAGTCAGGAACCCAGGACGGTAAATCCAATGGCTCCCAGTCAGCATCTTGTTTCTGTTCTGGACCTTCGACGAGCTTGGGAACATTAAAGACTTCTGCGTGACGTAAAACTTCCAAAGCTCTTGAAGCTAGCTGTATGTACAGCTCCTCTATACTCTTGTTCACGTAGTCAGGACTGATGTCCATTTTCTGGAAATCTGCTTTGCACCTTAACCCGTAATAGGCGTAGACCTTGTCTTTTGGATCTGATGACAAACACGGTCGCTGTCTAAGCAGCACCCTCCACCACTCGACATCCTTCCCAGCCTCCCAGTCAAGCTCGCCATACCTCAATGGAACCACGAAAACTAGCCTCTGTGATGGATAGACCTCGAAGAGCCACGTTTGGAAGTTCAAAAGATACCAGTAGGCTCCGAAGAAGATGTGCCAGCTCGTAGCTGAGTCGCCGACAACGAACCACACGTTGGTGGATACGATGCACTCCTGTACGATCCACGCTCGTTCGAAGTACGGTCTGTTCAGTAACTGCAACAAAGCCTCTAAGTCTGGATCGCCCAACCTAACCTTCATCTCGAAGGAAGCAACGCCTTCCTTCTTTTCGAATTCGAGAAGTTCGACAACACCGGTTTCTGCAAGCTTTCGTCTGAACAGCTTGTTCAAAGACTCTGCATACTTGATAGCGTTGGCGCTACCATCAGCGTGTGGGCCCAACCAACAGAGGGTGCGCATAGCTTTAATGTAGATATCTCTCATCTTTTGGACCTGAAGCGTCTTCTCCTCATCATCCTCTTGGTTGATGCAAATTGCATCGATCCAAAGTAATCGTGTGTCTTTCTTCCAACGACTTCGCCGAAGAAACGGTATCAAGGATCTTGGTACGGTAAGAGTAGGTGTGGTCTGGGTGTTGTCGCAGTGTGCGCTTGGGTTCATGATATGTATTGTTCCTGTATCAATGCGTGGCCCCCAACAGTAGGAGACCGCTTCGTAGCTCGGCGCTTCCGAGAGCAAAACTTCGATGATGCCACAGCGCACT
This sequence comes from Neodidymelliopsis sp. IMI 364377, assembly GCA_027946375.1. Lineage (NCBI taxonomy): Eukaryota > Fungi > Ascomycota > Dothideomycetes > Pleosporales > Didymellaceae > Neodidymelliopsis > Neodidymelliopsis sp. IMI 364377. The sequence continues at coordinate 82,959 of JAPEUT010000014.1, forward strand.
GGTTCAGCTGCTATATTGGGCTCCGGGAGAAGTTGAACGAGACGAATCCAGGTGTCCTCGGGGTCGCTAGCCTCTCTAAGCTTGATGTATTCGTATTTCATGTTTGTGGAACGAACAGTTCTGGATATCTCCTACGCAAGATTGTCAGGAGCTATGAGGATGAGATACAACAGTGAACTACCCATGACCTTAGCTGATCAGCTGGCCGTTACTAAGCGAGACGCTAGACTCGACATCGCAGCAGCTGCATGGTGGAGGTGAGTCCAGGCTGTCCGAGTCGGTATTCAGCTGTGTCGCACAGAACAGGCGCTCCCTCAATGCACTGTCAACAGATTCATTGGTTCGTTGTGAGCTTGTGTCACTGTGTGGAGATTGAGGCATGCAGGCAATCGTGACTGAGGAGATTGCGGGCAGTGGTGAAGGAAGGGACGACGGTGTTGTTATCGACAAGCAGAAGATTTTACATGCTCTGTTTAGTCTCACGACAGCACGTCCCTTTGCAAGCATCTTGTCACTGGTTCTGACTTGAGATTTGCGCTTCAATTTCGATCCTGTATGTTTGTGACTTGCATATACAATTGCAAAATATATGGCGATCATATTTACAGCTCGTTCACCTTGAAATGCAGCCAAGATTTGTGCATCAAGAACTACCTCTAGCCGGGAAACACAAAAATGTCGCGAGACCATGCTACAAAGCTGTGCAGCCGGTACCAAACCCCAAGAGGACAATATGAACGTTGCAAAGTGGAAAATGCGCCAGCTCGCAAATGCCAAAGACAAATGTTTGCTAAAAAGATGATCGTGGGAAGCGTGGGGATTCGTGTGAAGAAAATATCAATTCGTATCTGTCAATGACGACTACCTGTTGCCAGCCTCAAGCTGACCGGGTGTAGGCTGTGTAGTGCCGTCTGGCTGCGGCTGGTTTTGACCGCGGCCGAACCAGCTCGAGAATGTCGGACCTTGTGTCCTGTTCATTCGAAGTCTCGACGTCCACCCCGAGGTTTCAGTGGCTTCACTCTGCTGCGCAGCGTCTCCGGTCGTTGACCGAGCCTGACGACTGGGCCGGCTGAGGCGACCGAAGCGGTCAGCACGCTGGGTTGGTTGAGTGACAGGATTGTTGCCGATGACGACAACACGCGAGCGGAACAGACCGTTACGAGAGCCGGTCCAGATCGCTTGAGGTGATGACGGCGATCGGAGGCCCATTCCTGGGCGACGACCCGTAGCTGTCTGATCGGCCGCCTCACCCTCGGGGCGAGGCTTGGGAACGTAGTAGTCGGCCTTGCAGAGGGGGCAGCAAGCGCGACGACTTGTCAGCCATGGATCAACGCAGCTGGCGTGGAAAGCATGACCGCAAGTCAGACCTCGTACATCGTCATCGTCTTCAAGTGTATCTAGGCAGATAGCACAGGTGTCGCCAGGCTCGGCCAACAACTCAGGCGCAGTAGCGGTGCGAATAGGATCGTCCTCGTCGTCAGACTCATCGTCGTCTTCACGGCGAACGTGTGCTGGATCTGTACCTTTCCCTGTCGTGTCGACTGTTTCAGTTCTGGTCATGGGTGACTTCTCATCCTCAGTCTTCTTCGAGGCTGCAGCAGTCTCTTTCATCTCTGCCGGTGATATGCTAGGTCTCGGAGATGCGACGGGGTTCTGAAGATCGTCGCGAGCCATGGAAAGTGCGGTGCCAGGCCTAGGGCTTGCAGCGTCGTCTCTGTCGGGAATGACACCCTCAACGTCCTTCATGCTGGCGGCCCTGCTTTGCGGTGCAGTAGCAATTCCGCCGTTGGCTGGTAGTCCGTTGGTTTCACGGCTCGACTTCCATTGTTTGTACTTCATCAGAGGGAATTGCTCATTGACCTCGTCCATGGTCATCAACTTCTTCTCTCTCCTTCTCCTGTGTGGTCGCGGCATAGTCGCCATATCGATCGGTTCCCCATTCTCACCGGCAGCCTGAGCGGCACGGCGACGGTTGTATCTAAAGCAGTACTTCACACCAACGATGATCCTAGAGCAAATGTCAGCTGGACTTTCCTTCACGCGCATTGCTGACACAGTGTTTACCATAGATTCGTGAAGACGACACCAAACCCCAGTGCAACGAAGAACAGCAGTGGCGAGCTTGTTGGACCACCACCGCCGCCGCCACCGCCACCGCCGCCATTGCCGCTGCTCGTGCTTGAAGGGGGCGCCGATGAAACTGTAGACATGTTGGAGTTTTGCAGGTCTATGAGACCATACAGTTATGTTGAGGTAGCTTTCGACACGGGAACGGCGGATACTGGGCAAAGATTGTCAAAGCCAAAGTTTCGAGCGGGAAGCCGGATGCGGACGGCGAGGCGAGGCTTGTTTGACACGAAACCAACAACGAAGACACGGAACCCTTGAACAAGATAATGTCCTCGAAGGATTGAAGCGCTGCAGCCAAAGCGATATGATCGACTTGGAGGTGGAGGCGTGGATTCGCCCGAACCGGTGGGACGGGAGGACGGTAGTAGTAGTGTGGTGGTGGTGACGGCAACGACTGCGGGTGCTGCGCAGTGGCGACGAGCTGACTAAAAGACGGCGACGTGAACAGTGATTGGCCGTGGCATGTGAGTTGGCACAGCAGCTGTGTTGGCCATGCGCTCTGGACGTTTGCAGGCGCTGCTTGGGAGTCACGTCGTCGAGTGCGACAGGCAAGGTGAATGTCGGAACTGGGTTGGGGAAGGAGCGGCAGGGCACAGGATAAAGGACGCAGCCGCAGCACTCGCTAAGTTGCGCCGAGCAAGATGACCGGAGCCAGAGAGGCTTGTCCGGATCAGCAGCCCTCGACAGTTACCGCTTCGCGGACGAAGCGCCGAGGCCTCGTTATTCGAGAGGCTCGTCTCACAGACTTTTGCAGATACTTCGAGATTGTCGGGTTGGCAGGTCGCCATGATATCAGTCTGCCCTCTGTCTGTTGACGTTGCGCCGCTGCACGCACCCTCGCCGGATCTCAACATGGCTTGTGTTACGCAGCCCTCAGGGATCTCGAAACCAGCAACCTCCTCACGGCCGGGTAAGCGCACACAGTGTGCTCAGTTGGGCACTGGTACGGCTCTTCGCACGTAGACCTCAACTCTCGGGCTATCTCTCGCACTCGAAGCGGCAGGCAGGCTTGCGTAAACCCGTCAGTGCAGGTTGCAGCCCCCTGCTCGAGTGGAGAACTTTCCCCATGCGCTAAGACTGTTTGGGCTTGGTATTCGACTTTATCCTGTCTTCGGCGTCACTTGAAGCAGGTCAAGCGTTCCCTGCTACTAGCACGAATTTTCGGCTTTGTAGCAATCTTTGGTGTGTATCTGCTCCGGCCTGCAACTTCTCCGGGGTGTGTTTGGTCGAGATTCCAGTTTGCTTGCCGCTGAGAACCCCGCGCTGTCAACCCTCCATAGCACAAAGCTAACGTAACGTCATCAATCTAGATTCACTCCTTCAACGACCCTGCTGCAGTCATCGTGCACCGCCTCAATCATGGCCGACGCAGCCGAGGACCGGAATCCAATCGTGTTTTTCGATGTCACGTTAGGAGGTACGTGCCGCTATCTCCAGGTGGTGTGGGCGCCCCTCACCCCGCGCCATCCACCACTCCGCGTCTTTCTTGGGTCTAGTCTTGACCTTGCTGCTGATGCCCTTGTCGCCGTTTCCGGAAGCATGTTCCTGCGTGCCGGTCCAAGTATACTGACATAAGCCGACAGGGGAGAAGCTGGGGAGGATTCAGATGGAGTTGTTCAAGAATGTTGTGCCCAAGACAGCTGAAAACTTTCGTCAATTCTGTACTGGAGAGACCAAAAACAGCCGTGGTCAGCCACAGGGCTACAAAGGCTGCAAGTTCCATCGAGTTGTAAGTGCTTTTGTTGATTCGATTTGTAGCAAAGCCACGTGCATTCTCAACCCCATTCAAGGGACTGCGAATATCGAACACAGACGTATATCACTCAACCTTGCTGACATGCTAATCTTTCTTAGATCAAGAACTTCATGATTCAAGGAGGTGACTTCATTAACGGCAATGGAAGCGGCTCCAGGACTATTTACGGCACTGAGAAGTTCGCCGACGAGAACTTCACCCTAAAACACGATAAGCCTGGGCTGTTATCAATGGCCAACAGTGGACCAAACGTAAGTCACTGCAAGAAGAGATTCAACTCAGCTCTGACCCCATCCAGACAAATGGCTGCCAGTTCTTCATCATCACTGCAAAGCATGGTACACCGCATTTGAATGGCAAGCATGTCGTCTTTGGCAATGTTGTCGAAGGTATGGATGTGGTTACGAAGATCGAGAACACGAGGACTGTTGCAAATCCGGAAGGAAAGCCAGTCCAGGACATTGTGATCTCGCAGTGCGGTGAGATGTAAGCGCTTAGTTGAGCCTCTGTTGCTTAGCCACCACAAAACTGTCTTGAGTGCTCGCAATAGCGCAGCTTGAACTCTACAACCGAAGCGATAAGACATGGCATGCAATTTCTTTTATACTGCATATCACCGTTCGTCTTAACCAACACCCCAACATCGTTTCGTGGAGTCAAAGATTATGAACTTTTGATGGCTGTCTCAAAACCCAAAGACGTTGTGGCAGGCAACCACAAGAAAGGTCGCCAGTAATGACATAGATTGGAACGTCGAATTTAACTTGTTCAACCTTGAGTATATTTGAGCCCATTGCAGGCTCTTCCTTGCTACAGTCTTTTTCTCTGCGGCCTATCAGATGCGAGTTGTGGGACTGGAGCCTTTGTGAGACCCACTGAATTTTTGATGCCGAGCCACACTAGTCCCCGCTATCCGTAGAATGTCGCGTGTGTGAAGGTTCACCATCCTGTGGCACTTTCACAAACGCTCTACACAACGACTTCAATTCTCGCTGCCTCTTATTGCTGCTCCGATGTAACGACTTCGCAAACGACTCTCTCCCATCATGGTCTCTCTCACTGCCACACGCAGTCCTGCAAACGCTGTGGCCTCCACTGCCGGCAGCAGCCTCAAACGCAAACAACGCGATGCCTCTTCAGACATAGAGAACGACTCCATAGCCCAGATCAAACGCCGCCGCGTCACTTTCGATCCCGACGTCGACGTGCGGATATTGATGGACGACAACGAGAAGAGTATGGAGCTGGTGGCGGAGGAAGTGCGGCGGGCAATCGAGAAGCATGCAGCAGGCGAGAAAGGCGGCTATGATCAGCTACGAAGCCTCTTTACAGAATCTCCCACTGCGCCTGGCACAGCGCACACTGGGCTTCTTCAAAAATACGTCATCGCACTCACCAATGTGGTGCCGCTGCTAGATTACAACTGCAAGGGCCTTGTGCATGCCATTATTGACTGCAGCTGGATAGCCCGCAATGAGCATTTTGTGCGCTCGTATCGCAATCTGCTGCGATCACTGCTTTCAATGCACCCCGCATACACGGGGACAGTCCTTCAAATGCTCGTGTCCATGTTCCTCAACTCTCCCTCCACCGCCACTAGGCAACAAGATGACCCGCCTATCCAGCGCGCGCGACTCACACAACGCATACACGAGTGCCTCAGGTCTTTTCTACGACAAAGTCCCATGGCAAGCACATACCTCGGACCGATTATTGCTTCTACCTTCCCCTTCTCCGACGACACGGCAAAAGCGCATACACAATACATCAAGAACATTCTTCAGGTGTCTGAGTACTGCTCAGAGCTGAAGGGCGAGATCCTTTCACTTGTTACTGACAAGATTGTCAAGATCGACGTTCAGATCCAGGTGGACATGGACGATCTGGACGACGACGACGAAGAGTTGGTGGGGCGAGCAATACATGACGCAGAAGAAGACGACGACGTGAGCGATAACGAATCTGTGTCAAGTGAGGAGAGCTTGGAGCCTGAGGATCGTCGAAAGAGACAGATCCAAGAGAATGTCAACAAGCTCGACGCGGTCATGGACCTGCTCTTCGCGCATTACGACTCGGTCTTCGCCAAGAATGATCTCTTTGACAGCGACGAACTCTTCGAAAGCCTCCTCTCACAATTCGCCGCCATCATCCTCCCTACCTACCGGTCACGACATGTTCAGTTCCTGTTGTTCCACTTCAGCCAAACTTCGGCAGACCTCACCGAGCGCTTCGCCGGCTGCTGCTCGCATCTCGCCTTTGACCAACTCCGCCCACATATTCTCCGTGTCGCCGCCGCCGCCTACCTTGCCTCCTTCATCGCACGCGGCGCCCATGTCTCCGGCGCCGTCGTTCGCGACGTCTTCGACCTCCTCTGCCACCACCTCGAGCGGCTGCGCGTGACCCAAGAACCGTCTTGTAAAGGTCCAGACCTTCGCCGCTACGGCACCTACTACGCCATCTCGCAAGCCCTCCTCTACACCTTCTGCTTTCGCTGGCGCGACCTGATCGTCATGCCCGACGGCCGCACCCCCACTGACGAAGACATCATCTACCACGAAGGCGACTTCACGTGGTACAACAACGTGCAAGACATCATCCGGCGCAACATCTTCTCCAAACTCAACCCGCTCAAAATCTGCGCCCCTTCCATCGTCGGCCAATTCGCGCGCATGGCACACCACCTGCGCTTCCTATACGTGTACCCGCTTATCGAAACCAACAAACGCGTGCGCCTCGCTCGCAGCATGGCAGGCGGCTACCTCGGCGGCATCGGTGGGCGCGAAACAGCACTCAGCCAGAAAAGAGGCGACGACATGTTCCTTCTCGACGCTTATTTTCCGTTTGATCCCTATGTCCTGCCGCGTAGCAAGCGCTGGATCGAGCAGGATTACGTGCAGTGGAAGCCTGTTCCCGGGATGCCGGTGGAGAAGGATGAGGAAGATGAGGAGGACGAAGACAGTGATGAAGAGGATGAAGACGAAGATGAAGATGAAGACGAGGAATCCGAATCTGAAGTCGAGCCACAAGTCGCAGATGATACGACGCCGGATGATCTCCTCGACGATGGGAGCACGGAAGCCAGTCTCTAACCAGTCACTTGCACGACTTGTCATGTCATGCATGTCACATACGACATTTGCTTTGCTTTTGTTTCCCACACACGGCGTTTCACGGGTGTATATAAACGAACCGGCATTTACGCTTCGCATCGCATCGCCCTGGCATCTGGGACCCAAACTTGTTTTTTCTTGCATAGCCATGGCGCACTTCAGGGCAGGATAGGGCAGGGCAGGGCGTGAATCTGGATTAGATCTAGATCTAGATCCTCCATTTCTGTATATTGAATCTACTGGATTACCATACCATACCATACCATACCATACCATGCGAAAACCAATGTATGTATGCATATCTGAACGTGTGGGTAGGTAGGCAAGGTGATTGTTAATTTGGTTCGAATTGTTGGGTATAACCATGAATACCAATAATCACCCTAGCAAAAGATAGTAATTCTTACACTTCGTTAGGGTTACGCTAGATGACGTTTCGATACATTAAATGCAATGGCATGGCATATCTAACCATGGAATGAAGCGCGTATTGTTTCCTCTTCAAAAGCAAAGTAAAGTAAAGCAAAGCCAGACACAGGAGAGACAACTCCCTAGAACGCCACTTTCCCCCTCCCAGTTTGTTGCGCAGAAAACGCCGAGTACACTTTCCCGAATCTCAAAAAAACACCTGTTACCAACACAGGAAAGAAAGAATAAAAAGGAAGGAAGGAATTTATTCCCGTCCCCTACTGGGCAATCTAACCGTACTCTGATCCACGCCCTCATCGTCCTCCTCCACCTCGCTCAACTTCATTCTGCGGAGTAAATCTCTACTTGCCCTTGTCCCGTCTCTCAATTCCATGGCGCTCTTTAGCAACAATTCCTGCATTACCCTCGGATCACTCTCAACACCTAGCAGCGCCTCCACGTCTGGACCCCTCGGGACGGGGAAATCGAGCAGCGGCCGCCCGTTTGGACCGGCGCTGACGCGGGAATGGCGGTGGAAGGCGTAAGGGGGCGAGGAAGAGTCCGAGGTGTAGGGGTAGTTGTCGTCTGTGTCGCTTCCCGGTAGGGTCCCGAGGCCGAGGCCAGTAACGCGGGGGTCGTCGGTGCTTTCTGTGCGTCTTCCTGAGCGTAGAGGGGCGTAGGATTGGTATTTGCGTTGAGCGTGGAGGGTGAGGCGTTCGAATGTGTCCCAGAGCTCGTCGACGTCTTCTTCTTCGAGCGACGTGTCGGTCGTGACGCTCATGGGGGGTGATTGGTCGTCGGAGCTGAGGCCGTAGGCGTGGGTGTGCGACCAGCCGTCCCAGATTTGGTGCGAACGCTGAGGGCGGTGCGTGCTGAGTGGGGGGATAGAGGTTGCGGGAGGTTTGTTTTGGGCTTGCATTTGCGATACTGACGACACCCCCCGGGCGTGCATGCTTGGGTGGTGTGGATCTTGATTTATGGGGAGACCCTGCTCGTCGTATTGTTGAGGTGTGAGCAGGCCAGGGACTGCGTGGTTGGGTTCGGATTGTGACTTCATATGAAATGACGCGCGGTGGTTGTTCTGCGACAGCTGGACTTGGTCTTCGAGGTTGAAAGGATTGTCGTTTGCGGTGTATATCGACCCTGTGTACGTCGACTCCGAACCCGACGTCGAGGGTCGGTAGTCTTCTACCGTCGCCATGTCCAGATCTATCATAGAGGAACGTAGGGGTGAATTGAGATCTGAGCTTACCCGTGGGAAGTCATCAGTAGGCGGTTCGGTTGCAGCATGTCGCAGACTTGGTCGGAACCCAGGGGCTAGACCAGGTGGAGAGGAGTAGTCTAGGAGTGTTCCGCTACCGTTTTGTCCTCTCTTGGGGCTTGGGCTACGCATAGGGAACGAGAAGTCCAAAGTACTTCTGTTCTCATCGATTGGAGCGGTTGCCGCAGGGAAGGAGTATTCTTTTGTCTCACGACGACGAGACGTGCGATTCCTTGGTGCATCGTAGTTTGCTTCCGCCATAGCTGCATCGAACGTCCACTCCACAGTCTTTCGATTTGGCTTTGGTGGTTCTGCAGCAGGAAATGACCATTCCATAGTCTTGCGATTAGGAGGGTCGGCCGCAGGGAATGACCATTCCATCGTCTTCCGATTGTCCGGCTCCTCCGTTGGCGCCTCCATCGAGGGGAACGTCCACTCTTGAGTCTTACGGTTATCCTGCGTGGAAGGGAACGTCCATTCTTGAGTTTTGCGATTATCCTGCGTTGAAGGAAATGTCCAGTCTCGTGTTGCACGCTTTGTGAGCTGATCTTCTTCCTCAAAGGCAGCCCTCTCCTCTTTCTCGCGTGCAATTTCGCGTGCGTCTTCCTCCTCCATCTCACGCAACAAGCTCTTCATACGGTTCGCTTTGATGGTTGGTACTTCCCCGAGATCAATGCTTGGCATGTCGTCGACGGATGGGACTGAAAAGTCCAAGTCAATGACAGTCTCCCTATTCGGTGCCCCAGGATTAAAGTCGCGGAGAACTAGATCTGACGGAGGTCGTCCATTCCCGCTATCGTTATCATCAATCATACTGTACCTGTACGGTGTAGAGTCTGTATCGAACAACTTGTTCAAACGTCTTTGCCCCCTTGTGATCGACTCTTCTTTGAATCTGGCCTGCAGCTGCTCGAAGCGGCCCATATCCTCGACCGGAGGCAAGCCCATACCCGTGTACTGTCCTCCAGCGTTTCCAACGAAGGGATCTGTAAATTGTGGCGCGTGCTCCTGCTCGAATTCGTCGGATGTGCTGAAAGTCCAGTCGTCATCATCGTCGTCGTCGGGCTCTGGAGCAAGCGGATCGGGGGCTTGTGCACCGTACAAGTTGAATAGCGATTGACGAGCACCGCCCTGTTGTTCCCAAACGTAGTAGTCTTCTACCAGCTTGACCAAGATCACTGTCGGATACATCTTCGTAGTATCCTTCAGGTAAATGTGTTCCAGGATTTCATCAGGGGTTGGGCGATCTTGAGGATCAGGTTGAAGAACGTAAGATATGAAGTCCTTGAGTTCGTCTGAATACCGCTCGCCCTCAAGACTAGGTATACCAGCGTTCGGCAGATCAAACGGCGCACTTCGATGGTGTGGGGGAAACCCGCAAGCCATCTCATAGACTGTGCAGCCATATGCCCAAATGTCGACTTCGGATCCGTACAGGATTTCCTTGGGCTTCGCCAAACTATGGGGATCTGCATCCTTGATCCATTCTCTTTGAAGCTCAGGCGCCATCCAGAAAGGTGTGCCTACGATAGTCGTGCGCTTAGATTTCTGCGGCTCCAGGGTACCAGATACACCAAAATCGCACAGCTGGACACGGCCGTCTTCCAAGATGAGAACGTTGTTCGCTTTCATGTCTCGATGCAGGACGCCAGCTTCGTGGATGTATTTCAATCCAAGCGCTAATTCGCGGGCAATTGGAATGATGAACTTCTCCGGTAGTCCAGGTCCTGGGTCCTTCAACATAGCCATCGGTTTCATCAGCGTAGCGACACTGCCACCGCTAGCGTATTCGCTCACGATCCAGAGCTCGTTGTGAACTGCTTTCGCTTCCTCGATAATGTTCACATAAGGACGAGCCCTGCTGTCTCTGAGCTGCTGCAGGATATCAATCTCTTTCAGTGTCTCGGACAAGTTCTTTGTTGTCATTTCCTGGTAGTCGACCGTATCGATATCAATAATCTTGATGGCGACAAGCCCACCAGTCTTGCGACTCTTGCTACCAGGGCATTAGTGATGTTTGTCGTAGAAACTCGCGCCTACATACCCCTTGAACACGCGTCCATAAGCGCCTTTGCCAATCAGTTCCTGGAAGTCGTATTGCGGCGGCTCATCTCCACTGCGTTTCGCTCGCTCAGCCACCAGCACTTCCATCTCCTTGGCCTGTTGGATGGCGCGGGCCTTGGTGCCTGTCATCATTGCCGGTGGCAGCAGCGACGCTCGAATCGTCTCCATTTTTGCTAACTGTCTGCTCACTCGGTCGAGATCCAATTGTTCACTTTCGTGGTCGCAGTCGAAGGGGGTTTCGGCAATGCGCTCGAGCGGGCTTCCCACCACAGTGTCTGCGCTGCTGAAGCTCGAGGATGCAGATAACAGAGGCGGCACTTGTATAGCGATGCGCGGTCGGGCAGGCGGCGAGTGATTGTTTGTGGGATCGGAGACAGAGTGGACGTGCTTGACAGCAGGACGTGCAGGTATCAGGAGCTGGCGACGGCTTGGGCTAGACCTGGCCGAGACCAAGGGCGACGGCGACACAGGAGCGTAGATTTCGGTGGGCGTGGGAGGGCACAAGGGGCTTCGAGGGTCTGCAATGGGACTCGAGATGGCGTCCTTGTCAATTGAGGAACTGGAGCGGCTCACGCTTAATCGTCCCTTTCTCCTGATCGAGTCAGTCAGTCTGGTCAATGAGAAGGCACGAGCGGTCCTTGTCCGTGGCGTGCTCGATGTGCCGTGTCGCGGCGGAGTGACTTCGCCCATGGGGACGAGATCATCAACGTCGCTCATGGAGCGCTTCAGCGAGCGGATCGTCTCTTCACCAAGCATAGTTGCGCCAGTTGCGGTTGTCTGGTCGCGTGCACTGGTGGTGTTGCATGGTAGGAGGGGAGGAGAGAGACCACTCACGGGTGTTGTTATGTGTCTGTTTGCATCACCTGGGGTTCAGGTGAAAGCAAGTCATTGCGTGTCGTCGTTGCGGTGTGCAGGGCAGATGTTGGTCGACATTCGCAGCTCCGGGGCGACGAGGGGGGGTATTAGGCCTGTCAACGCAGCCAGCGAAGGCGTGTTGGTCGCCAGAGGGGCAAGTAGCGGTCAGTCAGGCGAGACGTCGGGCAGGACAAAAGAAATCAGCAGCGCGAGAGGCCATGTGGAGGTGACAGCTGCATGTCGACCAGCGACTCTCGAATGCGAAACGGCATCAAGGGTCCACAGGCTGGCTGGCTGGCTGCACATCACGCTAACGCAGCCTTATCGCGATGCGGCTTAGCCTCTGATATAGCGCCCGCCCGCGACGTTGTGTTCCGCTGCGACGTCATTCGCGCCACATTGCTGATCTCCATATCAAGTTTCCCATGGGGGAGACAGCCATGCACAGAGGAAGCCGTCTCTTCACACAAACCGCATTGACTTGCAAGCACACTTTAAATCCATCACGAAGACATCAACCACCTGGTTGAACTTATCGAAAATGGTCGCGCAACCCATCGGCACAAAGAAACACGCCGCAGGACCCAAGCCAATGGGCCCCAAAGCCGTTGGTACAGCAAAGAAGCCCGTATCCGCCCAGACCAAAACAGTCCCGTACAAGAAGCCTGCTGTTGCACCAGCAAAGAAGCCCATCCCGCCTGCCACGGCCTACAAGAAGCCAGTCGGTACTCCTGCTGTCAAGAAGCCACTGCCAGCACCGGCCAAGCAAGTGACAAAGCCGGCGCCGCAAAACCAGAGCTGGCTCACAAAGACACTGGGCGCTGCATCGTCTGGTATCGGTAGTGCTGCTAGCGCTGCTGCTTCTGGTGTAGGAAATGCTGCTGGCGCTGTAGTTACAGCTGCTGGAAATGGTGTTGCTGGGGCTGGAAGGGGCGCTGGTGCGAGGTATGTTCCTCCTATGCCTTTGAGCTCGACATGACACTGACAATGCATAGCATAGCGAACACCTCGCGAGGCTGGGGCGACATGGTCCGTGAGTACGGTAATTCAATCAAGGATGTGACGGGTGCAGCAGGCAGTCGTGCAACCACAAAGGGAAACCCACTGGGCTTGTCGACAGGTGCCGCAGGAGGTGCTGCGAGCATGGCCTCCAGGCCTGGCGTCACAGGTACCACAGTCAAGAAGGGGAGTGCCGGCAATCCTTTGGGGCTGTAAATGGGAGTCACCTCAAAAAAGGAACGAACAATGTACGATATGACGGGATTTGATATGACATAATAAACGGAAATCTAGGTCTATGGAGTTGATGGGGTATCTTGCAAACATCTATGGTACAAGGCAGTAATTAAAACAAAACAACTTGGCTTGAATCTCTCTCTCCAGAACAGTGCGTAAAAGGGAGGCTGCTTTGCGGCCGACTATGCCAAAGGAGAAGAAACCTCAAAAGCAGTCACGTCGCCAGTAGGAAGATCCGGAACACCCACAGCTTCTCGTGCCGCCTCAATCAACATCTCGACTAATTCCGGTGGATGTTTTGCTACCAGGACGACTCGTATAAACTCGCTCAGCGTTTCGAGATGCACGTCGCGGAACTCCTCCTCGCTAGCTGCTTCGAGAGCTTCGGGGCTGGAGTACATCTTCTTCGCCCTACGGTGTCCCAGAAAGTCGTACAACTGAGCAATGCCTTGCAGCTTCTTTTCGTGATTGTTGCCAAAGGAAAAATGTACACTTGGCGTCGAATGACCTTCGTCCACGTCCACCCATGCCACTTGCCGATGCAATATTTGAACAGCCTTCATTGTGGGAGAAATGTCAAACTTGTGGCGTAAGACATGCAGAGCCACGAGTGAGCCAGTGAGGTCTTGTACGTAGCTGAAACAGTGTAGTATCAAGCCTGCAATGGCGCCGTGGTCCGCAGCAGTCAATCCTTGCAGGAAGCGGTCAGCATCATAACGACTGCGACATAGTGTCCACCAGTGAACAGTTTCGCGGAGAAGTGCACGTGGCGTTGGAAGATTCTCATTACGTCGAGCAGCCGGGTTGGCAAGTGCAATCCGCAGGGTCTTCCACAGACAGCGGAGACTTTCGCCGTCAGGGAACACGCTCGCAGGCGTATCCAGATCGTGGGTGAGCGATCTGTAAAGTTGCCAAGCCTCCGCAAATTTTCCTTGTCGACATTTGTTGTCCATGAGCACGTTCATGATTGTAGTGTTTGGTAGAATGTCAGCCAACTTCAGTTGCCTTGCGAGATAATCCACGTGCTCCCACTGCAATTTCTTTGCATGGTGATGCATAATCAGTGCGAACGTCGATACGCTGGCCGCCGGAACTGGAACTTTAAGGGTTGGATCCATTATACTGCTGTTCTTCGATTTCTGGTCAATGTCCTTGACTCGTGACTGTGGTGAAGGTCGGTCCTTGCGCATTGCGAGCCTTGCCTCCTCGATCATCTTCCATCCAATGTCCTCTGCCTTTAGTACGTGCGTGGTCTCCTCCGTTCGTAGTAGTGCTCTGAGCAGCATGTTGAAGTGAAAGGCCTCCGGCTCATAGCCTCGCTGAATCATCATGTCGAGAATCTGGGCAGTTGCCTGGGGGGCCTTTTCCACGACAGCAAACTTCATCCAGTCACCGAAGATATGGCCATGGTATGCTTGAGGCAAAATTGCAAGGCAAGCGAGCGCAATACTTGTCATGCTTGAGATATCGGTTCCCAGTGCATACAACAAGTGGAGTCTTCGGAGAACCTCGTCAACACGCGACATCGGTCCCTCGGTACTGAAGTAGCCGCCGCGAACCATGTCCCCAAAGACTTCCTGTGCAAACGGTAACGACCGCGCTTCCAGAGCGCCAGCGAGCCAAGCATCATATGTCTCAATGGTCGCGCCATCTCCAATTCGCTCTTTCATAGTAGAGTACAGCTTCCTTGCAATGTCATGATGGTCCTTTATATTGGAGCTGGTGTGGGCGCGCAACACCACCATCATCACGGACGTATCCCAGTCCGAGGACAGCTCAAAGACTTGTTCCATGATTTCTCGAGCCTGTTCGGGAAGTCCAGCCAGTGCGTACAATCTTGCACCCGAGTCTAAATATTCGGGATTGGTGGCGAAGTCGGGTCGATAATACTCCCACTCGTCGAGAGCCTTCTCCTCTATCCCAGCCATGAACTTTCGTTCAATGCGAAAAATTGCCTGTCCAGCAATCCGAGGTTTGCTCGCCGCGACAAGATCGCGGTCAAGCTCAAGCAAATGAGCCTTGCGACGATGCATGTCTGAATAGTCACCATGCTGAGACCTCCATAAAATCTCCCAACCTCCCATCGGTATACGCTTAGGAAATGCCGAGTCTTGTTCTTTCGCAAAGCTATAAGCTTTCCATATTGGTACACTCAGGCTCGCCCCAATGCGACCTTTCGCATCGGCAGAGTTGAACAAGTTTTGTAATCGTTGGACGGACCGTGCTTGGCGGGGATTGCGAGGATTGCGAGGATTGCGAGGCTTGTGCGCAATGACGATGTTTCGGTTGTCGCTCTGGTCGAGCATGTTGTTACTCTGTTCATCTGTGGTGTCTCGATGCAGGCCATCCTTGTACGTCTCTCGTCGAGGTCTGTAAGGTTCGCCGGATGCTTTTGTCAAGGGAAGCACCCTGTGCCGGGTTGGATCCCATCGTCTGGTATAGGTCGGAATTTCTCGAGGCTGCGTCCTTAGGTAGCGCGTTTGCGAACATGGTGTAGAGTGGAGAAGGCTTCGAATTCGACGGAGCGCAAGCATCAGCAAGCGCAGCAAGGGTGTGTAACGAAGAAATGAGAACTAAAGGAGGCAAGAATCGCAACTCTACACCCCATTTGGCCCAAAAGAACTATACAAAGAAAGGATGAGGAACTAAGAAAAGAAGCACTGACATAGATGTTTCTGGTGAAATCAAACGCGCTTTCTTTTAGCGTTCAAAATCACGTGCATACGCTTATCGCGGGAGTCCGATATTCGAAGATCAACGTAAAGTCGCTTGTCCTCCTCAGCTTCTAGTATATCACGACAACATGAATCTTTTGTAGAAAACTTGTCGTTTGAACAGCCGGATCCTATTCTTCCCCCATTCCACCTGATAACGAACTAGGAGCGTAGGCTTCAACACTCATATGATTTGTATTAAATTGCATCGCCACTCGCGGGAGATATTGCAGTATACACTTGAGCCAGTCTGCGAGTCTGCATCAGAGCTACAGAGGTGCATAGGTTTGTGTGATTGCTCTTCAAACTTGTTGTTCAGAACCTTAGAAGAGGCTATGTTGGTTGATGAAGAATTCACAGTTCGCGAACGATGAATTTCAGCAAGATGGCCATCAAAGATTTCAGCAAGACCCGGATGCAAGACTTCATGATGGTTTGTCTAGAGTTCTCCGGACAAATGGACATGTTTGATGAAGCGAAGCAAAGCCTGGTTAATATAAGGTCAACCTAGTGTCGTTATCGAAGAGAGCTATCTTTGGTTGATAGTGAACGAGAGCCTTCTCATGCAAATGCATCCCGACTTTTTCGTTGACATAGCATTATGCGTTGAAACACATCGCTCGAGTGTGAGAAACTCCAACAGAGTCCATCAAAGAGCGACCGTCGCTAGCAACTGCATGCAGAAGACCAGTATTACATATCGATCATAAATGGTCGTAGAAAGAAGTGAAAGTTGAGAGAGGTCTGCTGCCGCCAATTCGGTGTGTCCATCAGGTATGGTTTGGCATTACGCTTGCTCCTGCTGTTCAGCAGGCACGCCCAACGTACGACGTCACCGACTGTAAAGGCGCAACTGCTTCACCTGCCCTCAATCTCAAGCACGTACACAAATCCTGTCCACATCGTACACACCATCACATCACTTCATCGCCAACTTGCAACATTGCGGCTCTGCAGAGTCTCGGTCATTCGTCATGTCCGAGAACACCGAAGAGCAGGAGATCAGACTAACTCGTCACCATGAGTTGCAGAATGGTATGGAGCTCATCCTCGGAAAGTTAAGACACGACGCTAAGAGCATCACTACAGAAGATGCTCGAAGCCTTGCTGACAACACCGAAGACGGAGACGAACAAACTGCCGACATCATCGCCGCTCTGGCAGACATCGCCGCTCGAAACGAAGCAGAACGGACTACTATCAATGATGATCACCCACGTTCCTCAGGTCACACTTCACAGTCCGCCTTCAGCGTGTCTGAGGAAGTTATAGAAAGATTACGCAACGACCCGAGCAGCATCACTGAAGAAGATGCACGTCGTTTCTCGGAGAACGTTGAAGTGACGAATCCAACTTCAGCGCGTCTAGTGTCCGCTGTTGAGTCCCTCGCTGCCGCCCACAACGATATCTACAGCAAGAACATCAATCTCGGACAGAGTCCTCACCCATCTCTCCTCACGGTTGTGAAGGATCTCCACGCTGCTGTGGAAGCCAATCCAGAGGATATCAACACAGAGATCCTCAAGACTACGCAGAGCATTGTCAGCAGTGAGTGACACGCAAACTCGACAATGCCTTGATTACTGACGCCTATGCAGAGATGCAGAAAGCTGTTGGACATACTAATGCACCACACCCTGAGCTCGAGGCTGAGCTCCAGCAAGAGTACGCTAAGATTGTACCCAAGGTCGAGCGTGGCGTCGTCACCAAGGCTGAGGCAGATCACCTTCACTCTCTAGAAGCCCGAGCCCATGGTCACACCGAGAGGGGTGGGATTACTGCCATCGCTCAGTCTGTAGCTGCCAGACGTGGACGACAGGCTTCCGTTAGCAGTGGTACTGGTGGTGTACGATCTCGCGCGAACAGCAAGCCTTCAGCACCCCACCAACCATCCCTTCCAAATGCAGAGCAAATATCGCATAAGGCTCAGGGTGAGCCAATGAAGACTGCGAATGATATTGTTGGCCAACAGGACACAGACAGTACACACTCGCAGCAGTATCGCGCTCATGGCCACCTCGAGAAACGTAAAGTGTCTGCAATGCCACCAACAGTGATATCAGCGAGACGCTACCAGTCACTGAGTGATTCAACCAACACTACTCGCGCGTCAGGTGAGGATGTTGACAAGTATTCTTCGATGAACTCGAGGCTGGCCGGGCTGTCTGTGTACAACGAGGAGATTGGTATCAGCATGGGCGGCACTGTCAAACCTAAGCAACGGACGTGTGGATCTGGTGACATGGGTAGTGGTGGTTCTGAGAACATGCCTCATACTCACAAGCGTGAGGACAGTCATTCGACCGTTTGATTGCGCGGCGTGGTCGTCAAGATGGCTGCGTGGATCGTATCGTGACTATTCGTGGTAATGGGGAACGGATGAGAAGAATACTTAGGTGCGGATGTATGAATTCGGTACTTCTGTAGATGAATGGCTGAGCCATGATAGCGGTCTACTGCTCTTGATGCATATTAAATGTGAAACTCACGACTTCAAGAATTAGAGGTTTCAACATTGAGAAATGGAAAATCGTGAATTCTATGGTATCCTCTCCTTTATGTATGATGTCCTGAGGCTCAACAGCCTCATCGTCGTGATCACCCAGCCAACATGCATGCAGCACACAAAACATATCTATCCATCCACACGCCTACTTAATCTCCGTCTTGGCCAACACATCCGCCAGATCATCAACCTTGTTATCCTTGTCCTGCGCCACATTAGACTCTTCCGTCCGCTGCTCCTCGACCAACTGCCTCGCAGCGCGCTCCTCAACCTCAACGCCCTCGTCTTCATCATCACTGCCCTTCTTGGCCTCATCATCGCTATCCTCGTCCTCGTCCTCGTCATCGCTCTCCAGCTCATCCAGCTCATCAAGGCCCCAGTACTCGTCGTCATCAGCGCGCTCGCCCGACTCTTCTTTCCGCGCATCGAGGACCTCGCGCAGCTTCTCGATGCTGGGGTCCTCCTCGTCGAACTTGTTGCCGTTTATTTCTACGCGGCGGAGAGCGGGGAGCTTGGGGGCTGCGGTGGCAAGGCCGGCGAGACCTTTGGCGTTTATCTCGTTGAATTGCAGGCGCAGGACTTCGAGGTGGGGGTTGGTGCCCTTTTGGAGCGCGGTGGCCAGCGCGATGCCGCCCCGGCCAGAGAGCAGGCAGTCGCCTACGCCGAGTTCGCGGAGAGAGGGCCAGTTGCGGATGACTTTGCTGAGGGCGGCGCCGCCCATGGCTGTGAATGTGTTGTCTTGGAGGTCGAGGGTCTCGAGGTGCGAGAGGTGTGCGATGCCGTGGGTGAGCAGGTGTGTGATGCCCTCCTGACGAATGCCGTTTTGTGTCATCTTGATGGTCTTGACGCCCTTGTTGGCGGCGTAGGCCTTGGCCCAGGCGGCCATGCTGCCGTTCTCGAGACGGTTGCGGCCGCAGATGACGAGCTCGAGGTCGGGCACGTCTTTGCCTTGTTTGCGCGCGGCTTCCTTTTTGCCGGCGAGCGTTGTGAGGGCGTCGGCCAGGAGGACACCGGCGGCGGGCCCCATGCCATTGTTGTTCAGGTACAGGAAGCGAAGGGGCGTGTGTGCGGAGAGGAAGTCGACGAGGGGCGCAACGGTGTTGAGGCCGAAGGCGTTGTCCGAGAGGTCGACGGTGTGGAGGTTGGGTAATGTGAGGAATGCGTTGACGATGTGGGAGAGCGCAGGGGGGATCTCAGACAGCAGACGGGCTGTGAAGATGTCGGCGAGGTTGGCGACCTGGTCGTGTGTGTCAGTCTTGGGGCTCATGGAGGACGGAGGGGCAGACAGGAGCAAGCATACCTTGAGCGTCTTCTTGGTCTCCAAGACCTTTGCCAGAGCCTCACTGGCCTCGACACCCAGCGTGTTGCCCAGCAGCCTCACTTCCTCGACCTCGTTGTTCTCCTGGAGCGCCTTGATGTGCGGCTCAATGTCGGCGGCGGTGGTGAGCTTGAGGCCCTTGCCCTCGAGGGAGAAAACCTTTGCGGTGGACATGGTGGTTCGTGTTCGTATTCGTACAAAGGAAAAGGTAGCAATACGTGAGCGTGTGTCAGAGAAAGGAGAGATAGAGACAGACGCAGGTGTGGCGCGGGTTGACTGTTTCAGTAGAATGTTTTGGTGCGGCTTGGTGGGGTATTTGCACAAGGGCGATAGTGGGCTGCCATCCCTGCAAGGCATCAAGTCACTAATACAGTAACACTCGCGCTAGCCCGTCGTTCGATTCGGCGAAGGCGGGAGAGCCAAGACGTCCTGAGTCGAGCGGCAGGCCGTGCCTGGCATGACATCGCCAAAAGTTCACGCGCCGCGCTCCCGAGGCGATTTCTAAGCACTGTTCTGCTCTGCTCTCACACATCGCAACCACAACCAGCACAACCACAACACATAATGGCATCAGGTGCGTTCGCTCTGTAGAGATGTTGCCGCTGCGACACGGATGGCTGATATGAAGGAAATAGCAACACCACCGACCGCTGCCAACATGGGCGCAGACCTCAAGGACACCACTGCGCCGCAGACAAAGTACAAGGTACGCCATTCGCACATGTATCTTCATGTATGTCCACGTAGTGCGCGACTAACAACGCCAGCCCTGCTGCGTGTGCACCGACCAAAAGGCAAAGCGCGATGAGTGCATGCTCTTCTCCACATCGAACGATCCCCAGAAAGAGTGCGCCGACCTCGTCTCCCAGTACAAGACATGCATGGCTGGCTACGGGTTCAAGATCTAGAGCAAGCACGTCGCAGCGTGGATAATGAGGACCATGTATAGTCACTGTACAACATACAGCATCACGGCGTTTCAGCATTAGATTTGGGTGTTTTACATTTCCTGTATATATACAATGTACAACCTAAGTCTTCCCTCTAAAAATGCATTGGGTATCTTCCAAGACTGCAACGACGCGGGGACAGACTACTGTGTCTTGCTCTTCGCTTTTCCGAGAATTTCGCTCTTCGCAACAAGTCGCCACAGACACCACAGGTAGCAAATGCCAAATCCGCCTGTACCGACAATGGCATTGGCCACCACCCAGAGATCCGGCTTGTCGGCTGGTGGCGGGTAGAATGCCTCGGCCACGTGCCAACCCACCATAGCCACGTAGATGTTGAGGTGGAGGATTTTGCTGAGCAGGTTGAGCCCGCTTCGACTGCCTTCGTGATACGCAGAGAAGGAGACGGGAGGCAGGCCCAACAAGTACGCCCACAACAATGTCATGACAAAGTACGGAACGCGGAGCTCGTCCCTCTTCAAGAGAGGGAACATGGTCCAGATACCGAGCATGTTGGCCAGGCCCACCCAAGCGCGAGTCGACGGTAGCAAGCCCTCTCGTCCACCAAGGAGCAAGGTCATGGGCATCAGCGGCAGAAGTACGTTCTTCTCGTGTACCTGGTACGAGCAAAGGAAAAAGCCCCATGAGACAGCCGCGAAGGTAAGAGGCAGAAGCTGCTTCTTCGGCTTAAGAAAGATGATCAGACACGGCGGCAGAATGGCGGCCGAGGTCGCAAGAAGAGCTCCGCGCTGTAATAACTGTTGGGGGTAGCGGTGGAGTTTGTGGAAGGTGTGGATCGTGCACCAGATGTTGGCTACCTTGTCCTCAAACAGACCACGAGAGAAGGGGAAGATGCGATGGATGGACTGAGTCATCTGGAGGACGATCGGGTAGTACCAGGCGTTGGTGTCCCAGCGAACTGGCAGCGACTCCATGAGCGGAGGCTGTGGGAGGCCTTTGGTTGAGACGCCAGTATACATGTCATAGGCGATACCCAGCAAGAAAGGCAGATACAGCACAGCGAATGCCGCGACTGTGACCAGTGCAATGGAGAGAAATCGGACAACGTTGATCTTGGGGAACAAACAGATTCCCAGCAAATAGGCGAAGACTGCAGGTGCGTAGAAAAGGGCCATCTGCTTGAAGCCAAGGGCGCCAACGAAGAAGACACAGCCCCACAACGGTCGTCCAGCAACCATGCTCGACAGAGTTGCGACGGCAAAGCCGAGCATGACTGTGTTGTACTGGAAATGTCCGTGGTCAATCAGGATAGTGCCAGGCTGTAAAAGTATGGCGACCAGAGCTATCGACCCCTCCCAGACATTGACGCCCTCTACCTTGGCATAGTGACGGAGAAAGATGATGAGCGCTGGAACGTAGGCGAGGTATTCAGAGACGAAGACGGTCGCTCGCATATAAATCTTCAGGTAGGGGTCATCGAGACCACGCGACTCATCGAGAGCAAACCACTCTGTGTCGATAGCAGAGCCACTGCACGAGTTAGTTCCGAAAAATCCAATTGACAACTGCAACCTACATCACACCCAACACCCAGCTGTGGTATGCAGTGAGGGGCGGGTAATCGAGGCCCCACCACTGCAAGTCGTAAAAGTACCATTGCGACACGGGGAGGTGCTTGGTGATCTCCATCCAGTGCCGCTGGGCCTCAAAGTCGCCATGCATGGGCGGCGACCGGTAACCAGAGTAGCCCCACAGACTGACGGTCCATCGAAACAGGCCCACGGCCATCAGGATGAGCGGTATCGTGACCCATAGTGACACGGTGCCCTTGGCTGGCCACAGGAAGGCGACGAGCGGAAACGCAGGCTTGCGTGCGTTGGTGCTCTCATCGAGGTCGAGTGTGCCGTGAGTGACGTGGGCAAGCGACCCTTCTTCAATCTTCCTCCTCCTGCGCGGCTTGTGCGCCGCCGGTGATGCCATTGCAAGTGCTATAGACAGACTGTACCAATCCAAGAGCTGAGGTTCTCGGCTGCGCATACTCGTCCGTCAAGGGCAGGTACGCTAGCGAGCAGGTGGGGCCTCACCGCCCGACCCTGCACGGAACCGTCTCCAGTAAAAAGTCGTTCTGCCTAGCGAGAAATTCTCCCGGCCTCTCAAGAGCTTAAAGCTGTGCGCCTCCCAGTATTTTCTCTGCATCCTTCTCCCTCACTTTTCCCCGTCGACTACACTTAGTTCGACACTTCATCAACTTTACGAGGCATTCCCGTGGGCTACTGAGGGCTACAATCTACCAGAACATTCAAGTCAGTGGGCATTTGCGGCTTTTCCTTAACACACATATCTTCGAGGGCAATGTTCGTCGCTCGCAAGAGCACGGCAAGATCAAACCAGAGGGCTTATGGCTACTATGAGGGTTTTCGTCTTGTCTTCTCGGCTTTTGTGGGAACACGCTGCCTTGAAGCCAATTCTTCTGTGGGCATCTTGTGGGCTTCCGTGGGCTTGAGGGCATATCGCTTCGCGCGATCTCGAGAGATACCAGTGGGCTTTTCGCAATTTGAGACATCCAGTTGAACGGCTATCGGCGCTTACGACTCTCGATTTTCGATGTCGGCGCACGAGCAACGAGCTTCGTCTCGTCTTCCTCTTTCCTACTCGTCATTTCACACATCATCATCATCATCATCACCATCATCGTCATCCTTTACATCATACTGATACATTGTAGATCTAGTTCACCACCGTCAAAATGGGAAAGACCAAGGTTTCCGAGAAGCCCTCCAAGAAGGAGAGCAAGTCTGAGCTCAAGGGCGTCAAGGCTGGCCGCGTCACCAAGGCCACCGACACCCCCAAGGCTAAGAGCAAGGCCACCGGCAAGTCTGCCGGCGCCGCCGTCGAGAAGGAGGTCAAGAAGTCTTCCAAGAAGTCCAAGAAGGCTCCTACCCCCGAGCCCGAGTCTTCTGACTCCGACTCTGAGAGCGAGGCTGAGTCCTCTGACTCCAGCGACTCCGACTCTGAGATCCCCGACGCGCCTGCCGCCAAGGCTGCCGAGGCTGAGTCTTCCGACTCTGACAGCTCTGACAGCGAGAGCGAGGAGGAGAAGCCTGCTGCTAAGGCCGCCGTCAAGGACTCCGACAGCGACAGCGACTCCGACAGCAGCGACGCTGAGGAGAAGCCTGCTGCCAAGGCTGAAGCCGTAAGTTGAACCACATTTATTTGCTCTGCACTGCTAACACCTCACTAGACATCCGACTCTGACTCTGACTCCGACTCCGATGCCGACTCCGACTCCGACTCTTCCGACAGCGACGAGGAGGAGGCTCCCTCAAAGAAGCGCAAGGCTGAGGAGGCCGCTGAGCCCGTTGTCAAGAAGTCCAAGACTGAGGATGCCCCTGCCGCCGCTGAGGGTATCAAGAACCTCTTCGTTGGTAGCTTGAGCTGGAACATCGATGAGGACTGGCTCCGCCGCGAGTTCGAGCACTTCGGTACCATCACCGGCTGCCGTGTCATCAGCGACCGCGAGACCGGCCGCTCCAAGGGCTTCGGTTACGTCGAGTTTGAGGATGCCGGCGCTGCTGCTAAGGCCCAGAAGGAGATGATGGGATACGAGCTTGACGGCCGTGCCCTCAACGTCGATTTCAGCACTCCCCGCGAGAAGCCAGCCAACAAGACCTTTGACCGTGCCAACAAGTACGGCGACAAGCGCAGCGCCCCCAGCAACACTCTCTTCCTCGGTAACCTCTCGTTCGACTGCACAAACGAGATCGTCCAGGAGACCTTCCAGGAGTACGGCAACGTTTCCCGTGTCTCTCTGCCCACTGACCGCGAGACCGGTGCCCTCAAGGGTTTCGGATACGTCGACTTCTCTTCCACTGAGGAGGCCCAGTCTGCTCTTGACGCCCTCAACGGCGCCGAGATTGCTGGTCGTGCCATCCGTCTCGACTTCGCTGCTGCCCGCGATGACAGCAACGGTGGAGGCCGTGGCGGTTTCGGTGGTGGTCGCGGCGGTGGCCGTGGCGGCCGTGGTGGAGGTTTCGGTGGTGGCCGTGGTGGCGGCCGCGGTGGCTTCGGCGACCGTGGTGGTCGCGGCGGCGGTCGTGGCGGTGGCCGTGGTGGTCGTGGTGGTTCCTTCAACCGTGGTGGCTTCGGAGACTTCAAGGGCTCCAAGGTCAGCTTCGACTAAGCGTCTCGCCTCTGATTTCACGTATTTGCTTTGATCATCTGAACGAGTAAGTAATGGGTCGTCGTGTATGATACCACGTGTGGCATGATGTCGCGGATTTGGGCTTCGGCTGTCCGTTGATGACAATGCTGCAAGGCACGGATATGCTTTTGTCTTATGGGTCGGCGCAATCTGGGTAAAAAGTCTTTCATTATATGGTCACGACTAGTCTCAGGCTGAGTGACAGGGTTGTTTAGATGCATGTAGTCACAACGATTTACTTCAAAACTTTTGTCTACTTGTAAGATGTGAAGTTACTGTGAGGCAGGATGGATACGTCGGTCGTTCTCTCCAGCTAATTTGAACAAATGTTTCTCGAAGGAATGACATTCTTCACAGGAGTTTGCCAACTGAATCAATCACACTGCGTCTTTCGAACCTGAGTTCCATTACAGCGCGGCTAGTAAAGGCTTGCGATGACGGCGATCGAGCGATGGTGGTGTGAGTGACGCACGTCGGCGTCTGAGAGCTGCCGCATCAAAATTTATTTCGAGCTTTGCGCGGCGCATTCTACCCTCCACAACCAAGCCTAATTCTCCATTGCAACCACTATGCCGAAGCGCAAGAATCAGGCGCCTGCCAATGGCAAGTCGAAGAAGAGAGCCATCTCTGACGACGAGGCACACAAGAACTTCGACAAGGGTTTGTTCGACAGCAAGAGGCTTGCCGGCTACACAGACTACTATGCCGAGTCGCAACCGTATGTGCCAACCGCTCAATCCAGCTCTCCCATTCTAAGCATGTATACAGCTACAAGCATGCAGTCATCAATAAACTCGTCGATGATGCGCTCTTGCGCAAAGTGCGCGAGGAAATTCGCGAGCACATCTCCTTCACACCCAAGGAGACCGACATTTACAAGATCCACCAGTCCGGCGACCTGGCGAACCTCGATGGCCTCGACGACTCGGCGCTCAAGCGATTGCCCTCGCTGCTTACCCTCCGCGACTCGCTCTACTCGTCCGCCTTCCGCAAATATCTCTCGTCCATTACAGGCTCTGGGCCGCTGAGTGGGAAAAAGACAGACATGGCTGTGAACGTGTACACACCAGGGTGTCACTTGCTGTGCCACGACGACGTCATTGGGAGTCGACGTGTGAGCTGGATTCTGTACCTATTGGACCCAGACAAGCCGTGGAAGCCCGAGTATGGAGGTGCGCTGCGGTTGTATCCCACCGAGCACAAGAAGACGGCAGACGGCGACGAGGTCAAGGTGCCCTCGCCCGAGTTTTCACTTGTCATCCCACCTGCCTGGAACCAGCTGTCCTTTTTCACGGTTCAGCCTGGAGAGAGCTTCCACGATGTCGAGGAAGTGTACAAGAGGGGTCTTGACGAGATGGAGCAAGACGATGGAGGGCGAGTACGCATGGCCATCAGCGGCTGGTTCCATATCCCACAAGAAGGCGAGGAGGGCTTTGAGGAAGGGTTGGAGGAGAAGCTCGCCGAGAAGAGTTCGCTCGCACAATTGCAGGGCGGAAAGGCCGACGTTTTCGACGAACCCCAGGCACACTGGGTAGAGAACCCTGACTGGGAAGAGCAGGCCAAGCAAGACGATGACGACGTCGAACTCACAGAGACCGAGATCGACTTCCTCATCAAGTACATGAACCCGAACTACCTCACACCGGACACAGTCGAGGAAGTCTCAGAGCTCTTCCAAAACGAGTCTTCTTTGCGACTCGCCGGCTTCCTGTCTGCCAAATTCTCAGCACGCCTTCGCGAATACCTCGAGTCCAAGGACCACGAAGCCACCCCCAGTCTACCATCAAACCCCCACAACAAAGACGCCAAAGTCGGCATTGCCCGCCCACCACACAAGCAGCGCTACCTCTACCGTCAGGCCGTGCAACCGATCCCCTCAGAGGGCTACCCCGATAACAGCGATATGACGCCCTACGACGAGCTCATCGACAACTTGTTCCCCCACCCAGCATTCACAAAGTGGATCTCCCTCGTCACGGGCGCCACACTGACCAAGAGCAACATCTTCGCGCGCCGCTTCCGCCGTGGCCTCGACTACACGCTCGCCACAGCCTACGAGGAAGAAGACCCTCAGCTCGAAGTCTGCCTCGGCATCACGCCCTCCAAGGGATGGGGCGATGAAGACGAAGCCGATGGAGAAGAGGAGACCGCCGACAAGGAACAGCCCAAAGAGGACGGTAGTTCCAGCAAGGGCAAAGGAAAGGCCAAAGCGAAAACAAACGGCAAAGCTGAGCCCGAGCCCAAACCCAAGCCGAAGCAGGAAGAAGAGGAAGAAGTCGGCGGCTACGAAATGTACATGGCGGGCGAAGACGACGACGACGCCCCGACCGGCGAGCCATCAACCAGCACCGGAGCCGGCCAGCGCCGTAAAGCGAAAGCGGACCCTGCTATTTACAAGAGCGCGGGCGACGATGAAGACGATGGTATTCTGTTCAGCCAACCTGCTGCGTGGAACAATCTGGCTATTGTGCTGAGAGATAGGGGTGTGTTGCGGTTTACCAAGTATGTTAGTAAGAGTGCCAAGGGGGATCGGTGGGATGTGTGTGGTGAGTATGGAGTGGAGTTTGGGGATGATGATGAAGAGGAGGAGGGAGATGAGGAGTAAATGAGTAAGTACCAATGATAGGTAGAGGGCAATGCCATGGATGTGCTTTCCTCATGTATCGCTAGGGCGACAATGGATGCGCCTCACAGAGCCCCCGACCTTCTTTACTTCACCTCCATATTTCAACTTGAACGATTGTCCCATTCAATACTTAGCAGTACCATCCCAAACCCCCAGTAAACATATACACATTACAAAGAAAGAAAGAAAAATTCCCTCCAAAGGACTCGAGGCCAAGCAGTCTTGGAAAGTTTACCAAACTCCACCTCACCATCCAACTTGTCCAAAAAGTCAACCTCCTCAACCACCCTCTTCCGCCCAAACATCTTCACCTTCTTCACCTTCTCCAGCCCCGTCCGGGCACTGAACTCCTTCTCCATCGCTACGGCTTCAGTGTACCACACGCGCTCGAAATTCAGCTCCCCATCCGCATGCGGCAGAATCGCCCATTCGGGGAGCCACCTCGCCTTCTTAGCCGCGTCGCTGTCGCTGTTGCGGTGCCACCACCACCTGCCGCCGTCAAAGGTGCGCGACCAGTCTGTAAGTGGGTGTTTGGTGGTCCACTGGTGCCAGCCGACGCAGGTTTTGCGGTGGAAGACGAGCGGGTGGATGTATTCGTTTGTTTCACCCAGTTCTTTGAGATCAACCCAGTCGTATTTCTTCGTTTTGGGGTCCGTGGTTTCGGTTTGCTCGAAGCCGGGGCTGCGCGCGTGCGTGCCGTTGAGCGCGTACATTTCTGTGAAGCTGTCGGCGATGGGACCGAGGCCCCAGCCAAAATCAAGGTCGGGATGTTCGCTTGGATCGTGTTAGTAGCTGACTTTTGTGTCGTTGGGAGATGGGGTTGTGAACTTACTGCAGAGCGGAGCGGCGTGGGGGCTTGAGGGGATCGGGTTCTTCACCTAGGAAGGGAACATCGGGAACTTTGTTCCATAGCCACTCGCCCCAGCCTTCATTCTCGGGGTGGTGGTAGGTACATGCGTAGCGGATTCTTGTGAGCCAGAGTCGGTATTGCATGTTTATTTTGTTGAAACCGTCTATGTCGATGTCGAGGTGCGGTGCGATACATTGAAGCATCCACGTCAATGTGGCGACGGAGATGTCTGGGTATGAACCGTCAGTAGTGATACCTATATTCGACAACGTTGACTCACTCTCAAGGTCGCCTTCCATTTTGCCAAAAGCATCGTCTGAGCCACCTCCAACGTTGATGTGGACGCCAGGAAACTATTGCGAAGAAACACGTCAGTGGTTGCTCGTCGCCTCAATATTAACGACTATTAGCCTCACTTACCCATACTTGTTTCAGCTCAGGTTTGTTCTCACTATTCTTGAGTCTATCTGGGATATACCACAAAGTAGGCCGAAAAGCTTTGCGGCGTTCATCCAGAGCCAATGCATGATACGCATGCTGGACATCTGCTACTGTTAGTCAACCTGCAATCAAGCAAACAGTAGCCACTTACATTCAGAGAGCTGCACGTTGTGAAATCCATACTTGGCTCGAAGCTTTGAATTACTGACACCAGCAAGATCCGGCACTCCCAAGCTGCCCACAGTATCCCACACCCCAATAACCTTAATCTTCCTGCTATCGTCTGAGACCGCCAACTCTCCATGCGGCGGAATATTCCACATCTTGGCTTGTCCAGCAACGTCGTAATGGTTAGGGAACCTTGTGCCTTCCGCTCTGCGTTTCTCGCCCTCAGGACTCAGCACGCCATTCACGAAATCTGTCCATGGGGTCGATTTTCTGAATGATTCTCCTTTGTTGTTGGACATGTATGCGCGGTATACTTCAGGAAAGTATTGCATGTCGTTGGGCTGGATTACGCCAATGTCGGTGACTAACCCGGCGACGGCGCGTGCCGTGTATGCGCCTCTGGAGAAGCCAAAGCAGAAAATTTCGTCTCCTGGCTGCCAGTTAAGGACGATGAAGTTGTATGCTTCGATGATGTTTTCTGCGAGACCGGCTCCGGTGCCTCCTTGGCGAATTCCTTCTGTTTTGCTCAGATTGCCGGTTCCTACGCCGCCGTCGTAGTAAACAATCTGGTGCCACTTCTTTCCCTTGACGTTTTTATCGTCGCCGATTCGCTTGATGAGGCGAGCGAGCTTGGTGACGTTGGAAGGAATATTCTCCTTCTCAGTGACACTGGACTGCCAGGTTCCATCGCAGCAGACAATGAGGCGTCGGCCCCAGGCTTCGTCGGCAGCGGCCATAATGGTGGTGAATCGATAAAAATGAGCACTTTAGAAAGAGGATAAGATATGTCACGCAGAACAGGGCGTGAAAAGGGCGACAGGTTGTAATATAAGCAAGACGAGAGCTTACTCCAAGCAAGCTTCTACAGCAGCAGATGAGTTGCACGTCGAACAGCACAAGCTGAGAATAGAACGACTGTTGCCTTCCAAGTATTTGCAGGCAAACATGCAGCGACCCATCTCACCTTTTATGCCCCCAAACCCCCAAATCTCACACCGCGAGCGCCGACCCTCCCAAGCTGAGCTACACGACCGTCAGCCCCGGTCACGGGCCCGCCGCAGCCAATACTTCGCGCCAGCCATCCACCTCAACTCTCCCGTGCTGAAAGACCGCTATAGGGGCACCCATTCTCACCTCCGCGCGTGCTAGCCGAGCAGCTGCCTCGAGTCCCATGTCGACAGATTGGGCGTTGGCGGTTCTGGACACAGCTGGCGGGAGAGCGTTCTCGACGGTTCGGGACGGTAGCTCCACGGCAGCACCGGGGCTAAACTACTTTAGGGGAAAGTGGTTGCCGGATGCGAACTTCAGCTGTGGTTTGGCTGGCGTAAAATTTGGGCTAGCTGGACAATGCATTGTGTGGATTGGTCTGTGAGTTGAGAGGGGAGGTGGGGTAAGACACATGGTGTGGTCGATGGTAGCGAAGGTTCGCAAACTAATGTTGGTGATGAAAGGAAGGAGTGTGGTTAGCCAAGGGTAAGCAGTGATTACATGGTTCACGACGCATACTGATATCGGTAGGAGAGATCACATGGACAGGTGATTGTGCAGAGTTCAAGAAAGCTTCTTCGATTCGAATTGTTCTTGTCAGAGATTTGACATATCCTAAATGCAGGACGGAGGGGTATAGTGTCTAAGCGACCCAGAACCAGATCTTCTGGAAAGTGTTCTTCGGCACTGGGGCGCCGGAAATGTCGTTCGCACACAGCTCATCCATCTCCCTCTTTCCACTCATCACATCAACATTCTGAATCTTGATACACAGTGGCGTTCTGTAGACGATCTTGTGGCCGATGTATAGCACCAAGAAGATAGGGATTGTGATATATGCTGCGATGAAGTCGGAGACGTTCCAGTTAGCGTTTGTGAAGATGCCGAAACCGTTGGTGATGGTCAAGATCGAGACAATGACGAGGACGACCCAAACAAAGTATGGCTGAAACTTTGTGCGGTAAGGAAGCTGGTCCAGCATGTTGTTGAATATCATCGCCTTGCGGAAGCGAATGTAGGTGATCATAACGACAATCCAAGCGATGAAGCCAGAAATTGTGGAAATGTTGGAGAACCAGGTGAAGACCCGGGCACCTGTGCTGGAAACGTTCAAGTATGCGAGAAGTCCGATAGACCAGGTTGCAAGGACTGCGATCCATGGCACACCGTTCTTGTTCGTCCTGCCAAAGATCTTTGGGGCATCACCGTTGAGCGCCATGCCGTAAAGGACACGACTGCCAGAGAAGAGGAAAGCGTTGCCAGCAGACCAAGCAGAGGTCAATACTGCAGCGTTGATAGCGTGGTTCAAACCTCCAATACCCGCTCTCTGAATACCAATGACAAAGGGCGACGCAGAGGCGTTCGAGTTAGGACTGAGGAGCTGAGGATCATCTGAAGGCACAATGACACCAATGATGAAGGATCCAAAGCCATAGAAGATAGCAAGACGCCACACGAAACGACCGGCAGCTTTGGGGATGTTGCGTCGAGGTGCGATGGTTTCACCGGCACTCAGAGCAATCAGTTCGGGTGAAGTAATGAAGGCGAAACCAGCGCGGACGAACGCAGTCCAGAAGGCAAGAAAGTTACCCGCGTGGCCTTCAACAAGATAAGGCTTGAAGGCCCCCGGATCCTGCCAGTATCGGAAGCCAAGGCGACCTTGACCATTGGGGCTGCCACCGAGCATGATGACGAAACCAACAATGATGAGACCCATGATGGTGATGAACTTGATGGATGCGAACCAAAACTCAGCTTCACCGAAGATGCCGACGGCAACGATGTTCAAGAAAAGGACGATGACAAGGAAGATTGTGATCCAGACAGCATTGTGAACCGGCGTCTCCCAGTACTCCAAAAGAATAGCTCCAGCAGTCGCTTCGGCAGCGACAAGAATGGCGTATGCATACCAATAGTTCCATCCGGCTGCGAAGGCGAGAGATGGGTCGACGAAACGCTTAACGAAGTAAGGAATGGTGATACCTTTCATAGGAAGGTAAGTGACAATTTCAGCCAAGTTGTTCATGACATTCCAGACGACGATCATCATGGCCAGATAAGCCATGAACAGCGGGGCAGGGCCGACCAAAGCAAGAATAGACCCAGATCCGACGAAGAGGCCCGTTCCAATAGCTCCTCCAAGGGCACTGCGCATATGTTAGTGACTTCACTGAGGAGCCCTTCTAGGAATAACGTACAGGAACTGAATGTGTCGACTCTTCAGTCCACGATGTGTGTCTCCTCCTCGCCCGGTAGCTTCGGCAACTGTGCCAGCGCCATGCACAAAAGGTTCTTCAGTGGTAGTTGTGTTCTTCTCGTAGTCATATTGCGCAGTCTCGTAGCCCCTCTCGGCCGCTCCACCATCAACGATATGGTGATTTGGCATCTTGAGGATAGACAATGACCAGTTTGCAATAGCCTTGCCAATGTAGCGTAAAAATCTGGTGGGGGAGGACGATCGGCGTTGCCAATTCACTCTGCCCTCCTTCACAAGCAGCGGTCAACTGGTCAGTCTTATATACGATCGTCCCTTGACATCCGCGTGCTCCAGTCAAGGGTTTTCAGGCAAGTCGTCCCGCGCGTCAGACGGTGATCTGCCAACATCTTGGCTTACCACGCATGACACCTGAATCCGGTCTAGGAAGGTCCCGACGAGGTCGCTTCAGGCGTGACTGTGCAGGGATACTGTAATCAGGTCTTCGGTTTCCCCAGACTGCAGCCAATTGCTGTTACGTACGACTCCAGGTTTTGCGGAAAGAGCTACCTGATGGCGCAAAGTTGAACGTTGCGATATCCAACGCTGGGTTGAGAGTGAAATCCAAGGCCGAGTTTATGCGCGCAGTGGACGCGAATAGATGGTGGTCGCGTAGCGCGAATTGAGCCGTGCGTCGTGGATGCCGATCCACGGAAAGTCCAAGGCTGCGGCTTCCCTCGGTAGTCTTTCCAGAGCTGTGGGAACGATGTGAGGCTCAACCCACATGGCTTACAAAAAGTCGTTCTAGAAAGCCTGCTAGCGTTGGCTGAGTCGTTTGCATGTCCATTTTTTCTCTTGGTATACGGGGTAAAACAGCGTGGTCCTCGTGGGGATTGCGGGGAAGGGTGTTGCTTCTCGGTAGCTGTGAGTATTCACTGGTCGAGGGGCGAAAATACCAAGATGGAGGGGGAAGCACTGCAGAAGGATTGTACAGGGGAGTTCGATTAGTTTCAACGGACCACAAAGACGTGATCAATTCCCAGCTTGTCTTGGCTTATCTCTGGCTTTTTCACTAGTTGAAGATACGGTATCTGTGATTGTCGCCCAAAAGGTGTAAACGCGAGACAAGTACGGCGCCCAGCACCGAATGGTCACGAGCGCCGAGAGACACTACTCCGTGCCCAAGATCTTGCGGTCGGTCGACCGACCAATCGCAGCTCCGCGGCATGCGGCACACTCGACAAAGGCGCACCTGCAGATGTCAGACGTCACAGTGCAACTCAGAGTCCGTTTAAATCTCGTGAGGTCAAGATGGTTACTTTCTTCGCTCTCAGAGCGACTGAACAGCTCGCCATCGCTATCCGGAGTAAATCAGTAACCTAAATCGTGTTCTAAGAAGCAAAATTGAATAGACCTCAAATTTGGAGCCGCCATGTCTCAACCAGCTAGCTCTGGGCCGATATCCGAGTCGCTGATTGAGAAGGTGCTCTCCCAAGCTCAAGCAACGGCATCGCACAGCTGGGAGTACGCTGTTGTTTTCGAAGCGCTTCTAGAATACCGCAACCCCGAACTCTCCGTCTTCCATAACCCCGTCCTAAAACACGGTGCTCTTCTGGATGATGGCCAAAAAGTACAGGCGCTGGAATATGTTAAGCCATTCATTCGAACCGATAGCCCCACACTATGTGAAGGTAATGGTAAGGTTCACATCTAGACTCTGGCCTCTGCTACGCTTGACTCAATATCAATACATCTTTAGGCTCGTCATCAGACCCATCATCCCTCGGCATTCCTGCCCTCCTCTTGAACAGTATCTTCCCTCACTCCTCCTATCTTTCAGCCGTACAACGCCAGGCTGACAATCTCCTGACTGCCGTCCCTCGGCTCCCTAATGGTGCCATCTCGCACCGCGAGGCTACCGCAGCTGCGTGGGCAGACTTCGTTTACATGGCGCCACCGTTTCTAGCGTACTATGGTGTATACAAAGATGACGAGCTGTTAGTGCGAGAAGCTGTGCGCCAGTGTAGCTCGTACCGTGAGTTACTGTCGACTGAGAGTGGACCGTGGATGCATATCGTGAATGCCGGCAAGCCTGCGCCTGGAGAGCGAGAGGGAGATGATAGAGGGTTTTGGAGCACGTCGAATGGGTGGGCTGCTGCGGGAATGGCGAGGATACTTACTACTGTTCGTGGATCGAAGTTTGCGGAACATTTGCACGAGATGCAGAGTTCATTGGTGGAGATGATCAAAGACATTGTCAATGGTGCCATGCATCTTGACACCGATGGCTCGGGTCTACTACGCAACTATCTTGAAGACGAGACGTGGTGGGGAGAGATAGCTGGAACTGCGTTGTTGGCTGCCACAGCTTTCCGAATGGCAGTCCTGGAGCCTGAAATCTTTAAGTCCAAGTATACAGACTGGGCCCTACAGAAGATGAACGCAGTAGGCCAGTGTCTTGATGTAGATACGGGTATCGCTTCGCCGGTTGTAAACTCACTTAAAGAAAGCCAGAGGACTCCATTGAGCGGTCCAAATCCCGAGGGTCAGGCGTTTGTGGTATTGCTGTATGCTGCCTGGCGAGACTGGAAGACATGGACCAGTGCGGTCTTGGTGGATTTGCAATAGCGCAGAGTAATGTCAAGCTCAGGTTGTACTACCTCGAAGTCTTGGACTTTTAGGAGGGGTGGGTCTGCTGAAATTGAGTCCAAGACCAGGACTGGCTGCGGGTGACGGCACTGAAAGCAGCATTTCAGAGCCAGGAGAGGGATGCAGAGTCGAGTTGCCCTCAGACGTAGAGCGAAGACGTGGCGAAGCGTGCGGGCTGACACGCGGCGTGGTTGCAGGGCTGGGACCACTACTCTCTATGCGCTGCTCTTCAACGGAAGCATCTCTCGAGTGACGGTACGTCAATTGCTGCTTCTGGGCAGACATCTCGAACGACGGATTCAGTCCTAGTGTATTTCGTGATCTTCTAGCGTTGTTTGGTCCGAAGCGGTTCTCGCGGTTCTCATCCTTCTCTTCCCAGAAGCTCTCCCATCCAGCAAAGAGTGGCAAGGCGAGCAGAAGCACAGGTAGGAATTGTCCAAAGTTCCAGGCACTTTCACTGCCGTCGATTACGAGTCCCTGAGGGGGGTTGCCGAGAGCTTGCGTGTACTGCAGTCCGTCACCAGCCATCCAGATACCATAAATCGAATAGGCTGGTGCCACGATCCAGGTGCGAAAGATAGCACCGAAATGCCAGATGTACCATCGCCAGGTTCCCTTTCTGTCACTGTCATCAGGAGGATCCTCAAGCCAGTACATGGCTGCTATCACTGTCACATGGCCTCCGATTGCGCCAATTAGGAGAGCAGCCCACTTGCCGCCGAATGCAGCTTTGAATTGAGGTCGATCGCCTTTGAAGAAGCAGGCAAGCTCGTCCGACAGGTCTAGATGAACAATGTTGTAAGAGTACGAAATGAAAGATGTGTACCCCAGCAACGCAAGGTTTGCTAGCATGAAGAAGATGCGCGGCAAGTTGATCCACTTGTTGTTAACAAAGTAGTTTCGCAGAGCTACGACGGTAAGGAGATGTGTGACCGTTGTGAGAAATGCGAGATCTGTCACGATCCGGAAGTGATAGACGGACATGGAGCAGTGTTTGATCATGGCAGTGAACTGTATTGCGAGCCCAGTGAGGAGTTGCGTGTCCGAGAAAGCTAAAAGGTTCTTGCTGAGGACGCGCGACCAGAATGCTACGGAGCGCCAGTATTTCTGTCGGTCTTGAATATTGTGGTTTTGTTCATATACTCTCTTGTCTTTGGTAAAAGTCTTCCTGAAGAAATTGACGATATATTCGAAGCGATCTAGGAAGAGTACTGTAAATGCGATCAAGAATGCGAGACACGTTGTCGACAGGAACCCAACGATGATCTGGTAAATGTCAGCAGACGAATGCGAATCCAGGTCAATGTATCGTACGCCAATACCAGCAACATCTGGATCTGCTGGAACACTCGTTCTCTTCAACGCGCAGTTGACCGTAGATTCTGCGCAGTCAAGTAACTTCCAACCCATGGTTAATGCTCATCTGGAGGTAAAGTTGTGAAAGACGCGCAAATTCATTGCAGCTGATGTTTGCTTGCTAGCCTTTATGTGTAGATCGACACAAAGTCTCAGCCCCCACCTGCAAGGACATGTCAGCTTTGGGGGTGTGATATTTGAGCCTCAAAGCAGGGCTATGTCGCGAGCGGGCCTCAGTCCGCGGCACCATATCTGGAGCAGAGCAGCATAACCCTGTCTCCTGTAGGGTAAGATCTGCGATGCGATGCGATGCGTGAACCGTTCAGAACAAAGATAGAAACACGACCCCAAAGTTGGGACCGATCGAGCAGGAACGCGCATGAACTAAGCTCTCATTGGTGGACACTAGAGCTAAGCCCTGCAACTCAAGGCTAGTTTTTCGTGCAGGCTGTGCTCGATACACATCTTACTAATGCTGTCACTGCTCACCGTGGTGTATGTTATAGATTATTATTTCTATCCTTTCCTTCGTGCTACGTAGAATTACAGCCAGTGTCTAGACTATACGTCGTCGTCCAAGTATTATGTAAGATCAGGATGTATCCAGATGTGTGAAAATCATTATAGGTCAAAGCCGTGCCGAAGGATTATGCTGCGTAAATGTCTATCGTAAATTCAGGTTGCGCCGAAGCATGCATGCAGGTATGATGGATTGCACCATCATGTCTAGTTTTGTTTCCAGAGGGTGTTTAGCACGGCGGAATGACTCAATCGGTGCGACCCTTCTCTGGGTAGGTACCGTTGGCAGCACCGTTGGCCCTGGCGTTCTTCTCGACGGTCTCTTTGGGGATGGTCAGGCAGTTGATGCCAAGGTAGTCGCAAATGCTTGTAATGACGAGGTGAGCCCATCGACCGTACACGACAGCGGCAAAGACGAAGTAGGCACGGAGATACCACAACTCAGTGCTCGCGGATAGAGGACCGAAGGTAGTGCCGGGGATTGTGAAGTACGGGTGGTTTACGAGCAGAGCGCCTCCGATCATGGGAGCGAGCATGATGGTCCAGTAGGGGAAGGGCTGGTGCGTAAGATGGGCCAGGATGATCTTAGTCGTCATGCGGCCGAAGACCAGAGACATTGTCAAGCAGTACAAGACCAAATGGTTGTCTTCGAGCAGGTGCGAGTATGGAGATCCCAGCCATGCCATGGTGCATACGGTGAAGATGACCAGCGGTGTCCACTCATAAAGAGTTGGGAGGAAAGGCTGGTTCCTGGAGCGGCGTGCCTTTGCAACGTTGACCAGACAGGCTGGCACGTGAGCGACGAAGAACGTAAACAGGATGATGGGTATCC
This sequence comes from Neodidymelliopsis sp. IMI 364377, assembly GCA_027946375.1. Lineage (NCBI taxonomy): Eukaryota > Fungi > Ascomycota > Dothideomycetes > Pleosporales > Didymellaceae > Neodidymelliopsis > Neodidymelliopsis sp. IMI 364377. Next base: position 120,051 of record JAPEUT010000014.1, read on the forward strand.
ACAACTCCTTCAGTGTGACATTACCGATCTCGGCCTTGTAAGATGGAAAGTAGTGTGCCAGAGGAGTCGACCAGATCTCGGGACCGAAGTAGCCAGACATGCAGATGAAGGTGCATGCAAGAATCAGACCCTCTGCGATGTATTAGTTCCTGCGCATACAGCTCTTGCCGGGCGACAAACCTGTCGGGCCATTGAAGTAACCAAGGTACAGCGTGTGGGTGTGGTACGTCTCCCACGTGGAGAGAAACATGGGCAATACTGGCACAAGCGCAGTGAAGGCGCCAATCTTGGTCGAACCGTATCCAACAGCTGCGGTCTCCAGGAGACTAGCAAGCGTGCAGTTCAGCGAGTCTATTCCATGACTACGCTGTTGTCAGTCTAAAGATTCTGGCCGCTGTGGGGTGCAGATGACGTACTCGAAGAGCTCTCCCAGTGGGCTGGAAGTGCCGGTTCGGCGCGCTTGTTTGCCATCGACGTTGTCCATGGTGGAGTACATCCACATACCGAACGCGAAGCTGTAGTATACCCATGATGGTGCCTGCCGTGCTTGTCAGTGCGCCAGCAGGTTATGAAGACGTTCTGCCGCAGACTCACCGGTCCGACCAGGTCCGGTACGTATAGTTCTAGCAATGCGACGTTTCCAAGAATGAAGAAGAAGCCCAGCAATGTGACTAGATTGGGCGCAATCCACATAGGGAGCAGCTCCACGAAGCCATTCCACTGCGTCAAGTCAGGTTGTGCGCAAACGCAATGGCCGCTGTGAAGAGCGTACGTAATGTTTGAGGATGTAGCGGGAGATGAAGGATTTGTCGACACTCGAGTATTTGTACGTCCTCAGATGCTGCAGCGCATCGTCAGAGACACATTCGTGCTTTGCGGTGTCTGGCATTGTTAGCAGGCAATTTGGCGGGTCAAGCGAACGCGCGTAAGGGAGCGCGTACCTTTGCTCGGCGGCATCTTGGGGCTGGTGACGGGGGGAGGGAGCGACATGAGTGCGGCGGGGACGGAGGAATTTATCCAAATGCAACTTCAGGCCATGCAGATGCGGGGAATCTTGCAGCAGAGCCGTCTCTTGCGGTGTGGGATGGCAGATGGAACCTCGCAGCCATCGCGGACGTCAAACTTCTAAGGGACCTGCCGGCTTCGATTGCGTGCAGGGATCAGGGTTTGTGGCGCCCGCGCGTCATTGGTGCAGCTCCAGTTGTTCTTGCCGTTCCTGCACGTGAAGATCCACCTGTGTACCTGCACCATCTGCACGACGATCCTCCAACACCACAGACCACGTACGCGTTGCCTATCATGTACTAATACAGGGCTCGACCAACAGTGGCTCCAACTGAAATCACTCGTCATAGGTAAAAGGTGCAAACGTCGTTCATAGACTGTGGTATTGACGTGCTATCTACGAACGCCAAAGCAGGTAGAGCGCTCCTGTACGTTGTGCGATGTTGCCAACATGTTCCCTTATTCGGCCTGCGAAACACTACAACAAAACCGCCACACGCTCTCCTGTCTTGGACCAAATTGCCCTCCTCGTCTAAGGGAGGATGAACAAGTCTTTTGGAAGCTTGATGTGATCCACCGTATGGTACCTATCCGACTTTTGGTAGTGGGCGTCGTCTTCGAACTTGCCATTCTTCTGCTTCATCTTTCCGATCGCATACTCCTCGAATCTAGTGTTGGGGTCGTCGATGCTTCTGCCTTTACACACGTCAACTGGCACGCGGCAACCCCAAGACTCCTCCGCGGGAACAACGTCGTTGCTTTGAGTGCCGCAAGGCTCAATGACTTTGATCTTTCCACCTTCTTTGTTCACTGTGACGAAAACTGAACCTGTGCAGCTTTTCTTCCCCGGGTTCTTTAGAAAATATTGCACAATTGCAATGCATTCTCCCTGTATTCTGGGTTAGCTTTTGGAAATTCTTACAAACGCGATTCCTGGAAGATTGGACATACGCAAACCCCACGCCGTCTGTGTATATTGAGATCTTCATCTCCTTGAAGGCGGTCACGAAAATCTTCCTGACACTTCGTCATGCACTCCTTGACACCCTCTGGAAGATCCGGCAAGAGCAACCTAGTCTCCATGTCCCAGATTGGACCCTGTTCTTTACCCAGACCCTTCAATGACGAAGTCAGATAGACTTCTTTCCCGACAAACATTGCTGACATGACTCCCGGTTGCTTGTCTTTCTTGTTCGGCAATATCTTCTCCATTTCTTCATATGCATCCTTGGCCAATGCAGCAATTTGACCATCCGCTTTGTCAAACACATCCACTGCATTTTTGTTCTTAAACGTCAACCTGGAACTGAAGACGTAACCAATTCCAGTAAGTAAAGCTCCTTTCTTAGCTTCAATCTTGTCTTCTGTGATTTGAAGGTCCGGTAGACAGTACTCTACGCCTGCTTGAGGCGCACGTTTTTCGAGGTCGTCTGCGGTGTAAATGAAAGCAGTTGAATCCCATGATGTTTCTCGGCCAGCGAGAACATCGACTTCTCCATGAACAGGGCTGACCAGAAGGAAGTTGGATAGCGCGATAGCTAGGAAAGAAAGATTGGATCTCATTGTTTTGGAGGCAAGGATAGCGACTGAACAACAAGGTATGGGTAGTGATAGGATATGAAGAAGATTTCACAAGTTTTCGACGGTTGGTTGACTGACTGACTGACTGATTCAGAAAAACTACAAAGACATTGGCATACAATTTATATCACAGTAATTGTGCAAAGCACCCACAAACGCAAAGATGGCCTGATACTAGCAACGGAGTCCGTTGTCTCCTCACGATGTTTTTTCCAACTCATCTTCTCGGAGTATAGAGCACTGGTAGCATGGCTGTACACCTTGAGCTGTCTCACACTACATTCGTCTTTCCGTTACCACAAACCCCTACCTGTTCTGTAAAACCCCATTGGACGAATTCCAGATCTTTACACACGCGCCTCAGCTTTGTGTCGAATTATTCGGGGTTCCAAAAGAGAAGGACCGATCAGTGGAGTCGTTGGGCACATCCAAGAGTTGATACTCACCGCTTGAGCGATTGCTGGCTATTTTGATCTAGCATGATTTCCGAAGGACACTGTGAAATCAATACTCTCCGACAAGTGTCTCAATCTGGCGTTATCAACACATTATGTCGACGTCTGTTCACTACGTGGGAGCTCAGGGTCCGCTCCGAGCGGCCGTACTGTGGAGCGGCCGTACTAAGAAGCGGCCCTACTCTGTCCCCAAGAAATTCTCAGACATGCTATTTTGAGCTTTGCTGTATCAGACCAATCAGGCATTTCTCTTTGGAGAAGCCTACCACACATAGCCAATTGCATTGAAACTCTGGCCACTGTTATAGCAGGTCTGAGGACTTCTGGGGTGCACCATAGTACAGTGCTTCCCCCGGTTCGAGTACTTCACAGCAGTACCGGCCATAGCAGATGCAGATATCCTGATTGACTAGAAATCGCTAGTACGTGGTATTGATGGCCCCTGAAACAGCCAACTCGGAGCTCGAAGCTTCGTTCTACCCAGGGATCACAATCCGTATTGGCTCCAGGTCGGTTACCCTGCTAGCCACGCACCTCTATCACAGTTGCGCTGCGGAATCGAGCTGAGACAAAGTTGCAAGGGAGTGTGAAGTACTGGACAACAGGTCTTAGTTCATATCCGTCAGTTCATTTAGTGTTGTTGCTGCTCATCACGTATATAAAGGTCAGCCAAACATCAAGGTTCCTCCCCAGCACAATCACTTCACTCATTCTACTCATCTCACTCATTCATTCGTTTTAATCACTCCTTCCACTTCAACTATCCGGTCTCTCTTGCAAACTACTCCTTCACTCTACGCCAGCCGTCCACAACCTTGACATTCACCATGAAGGTCTCTTGCATTCTTCTGCTCTCTGTCAGCGCCGCGATGCAGGTCATCGCGACCCCCAGTGGCAGTCCACCCATAACCTCAGCCTCAACCAACACCAGTGTTGAAGATCGCAGCTTCAAGAGAGCCATCGAATCCGGCATAGTCGATACCTCCAATTCCAATCTTGGGCAGCATGTTGAAGTCAAAATGCGCCAACCCAAACCACCCAAGGAGAGCAAAGGCAAGCCTGCCGCAGGAAAAGGCACACCCGCTGCAGGAAAGCCCACTACAGAGAAGCCTGCCGCAGAGAAGCCAACCGCAGGAAAGCCTGCTGCAGGAAAAGACAAACCAGCTGCAGGAAAAGGCACAGCTGCAGGAAAAGACAAGCCCGCTGCAGGAGTAAAACCTAGAGGCTGCAAAAAGACAATCATAAAGTTGCCCGCGAAGAGCACAGGCGGCCAGAAAGGAACAGGTACAGGTGGTCGTAAAGCAAAAGGAAGTAAACGTTCGTACATTGACTTCCTTATGCCTAGAGATGCTGCAGGCACACCTACGTCGTTTCAAACACATGTAGCAAGGAGCGACGCATAAGCAGCATTCAGTTGCGGTTGAGAGATCAGGGTTGCTAGATCGAGGCTGAGGGATAGGGACGTCAAAAAGTCCACAGGAGCAGAGAATGTTGTAAACTTAGTGGTGTTGAATTCAGTCACTCTTTTTCCTAGCTCCCTGGCTGTCTGTATCTTTATTGCGAACCATGCTTGTGAAGTGACTCTGTATGTTCAGTTAATCAATTGCAACTTGGCTAAAAGCCATTCTGTTCACCCACCCTCACAAATCACCAGCTATCCCACGTAACCGCAATTTTTCCGCGATAAACTCAAGAAAGTTGAGTTTAGGTGCACAGTTACAGATGATTGCATAGGCGCGGGCATTGTTACATGCATATATACAAGCGCTACATGCGCGATCGTCGGCCAGCCAATCAAATCTCAGCTGGATCCAATTTGGGCACCGAACAGATCCAAGGAACTTGAGAGTCATACTTGCCAGATCTTGTCGTACAGTAGCTATATAGCAGCTTTCTGACCTTGAGCTTGTCCTATCTTCACCATCAATCCCTTGTAGCATTGCCCTCCTTCACTCTGATGAAGTGAACAACGCTCTCATTTACTTTTCCAACTACAACACAGTCCGGTCCAACCTAACCTCTTTCACTGTCGAGAATTGCGAACCGCTCCAAAACAACAATCTCTTCTGCCTTCTCTTGCCAGAACGCATAATGGCTGCCTACTTAGCTTTACCGAATGAACTCAAAGATCTCATCGATCTCTCGAGGCAGGATATATCGCGTTTGTCTCGAACGTCAAAATCTATGTGGAAGGTACTGCTTCCACGGCTATACAAGAAGATCACGATGTGCTGGCAACATTCTAGGCCTCCTCCGCGTATCTCGAGTCTTCTGCAAGCTATTCTACTGTCTAAAGATGCTGCGAAATTGGTGGAAGAGCTCAATTTCTATGGAGGGGACTGTCATTCTTCCGCCTCAAAGCCCAACCATGTCTCAGCATACCAAGAGCATCGTAGTGCTCATCTGGAAAACATTCCAAGGCGTGTGTGGATCAAAAAGCCCAGAGCCAACAAGGCTATTACAGGATGCAGACCTTTGCTGAAGAAGGCGATGTATAGCATGAAGTTATCTGAAGAAGAGGTCAAGCAGGTACTAGGTAGTGACGATGAGCTTGATTTTGTCATCGCCATCGTAATAGTGCACTGCCCTAATCTCAAGGTTCTCCGCTTGGGCGTGGACTTTCTCCACCAAAATACATTCCTTTCCAGAGTGTTACACCATTTCGTCGGTCTGACTGGAAGCTCTAAATCTGCACTCACGAAGCTGGAAATCGTAGACCTCACGCAAAACATGTTAAGGCCGGAGGACGGATGTTCGCGCCCCTCGAGTGTGAAAGTTCCATTCTCAGTCTGTCTCCCATTCTTCTACGTACCACGTCTCAAGACCTTCTCCGTCGTGCTGCCAGACCGCATTGGAAATTTCAGGCCTCGTCTCCCCCCGGCAGAATGGCCGACATGGCCAACAACAACTCCGCCAACTTGTACCGTCCGGGTACTTGACCTAAAGAACACAATAGCAACCGCTGCTACCTTGTCATTCATCCTTGCGCAAACACCGCATCTCAAAAGTCTTTGTTATAATCATTGGGTACCGTTAGCCTCCCAACATGGCGCGATCGAGTTGCGCGATGCTCTCTACTCTGTGAGCCAAACACTGGAAGAGTTGATCATTTCATCTGATGCCATGAGCTCCGATGAAGAAGATGCCACTATTGACTGGGACTCACGGCGTGACGAAGGAGAGGGCTTGGGTTCACTGGCACCTCTTTCTCATCTCACTAAGCTGGAGATATCCCTTCCGCTGCTCTTGAACTGGACAACAGACAGTGATCTGAGCCTCAAGGACGTTCTCCCGTCCGGTCTGGAAGAGCTCTGTTTTAGGGACGATTGTGTAGGCTGGAGTATGCAGTGGGATGAAGAGAGAACAGTTGAGGAAGTCCGGCGCTGGGTTGAGAATAAGGCATGGAAGAAGTGTACGCCTGTCATGAAACGGGTTGGGCTAAGGTTATGCGGTTCAACAAGGCAAGAATGGGCCCCAAAATGGCGAAACAAGCTTATCAATGTTTGTGAGAAAGAGGACCTGGAGTTCTGGTTCGAGAAATGGAATCACGATTGTGAACAGACGGCGGAAGGGACATATGAGATAGTGGACAATCCGCTACGATACCCGCTTTAAGAAACAGAGCCGGTAAGAGAATAGATGTGACGGAGAGTGTACCTGTCGAGAAGATGAGATTCTTGTGATGATACTAAGTTGTAGATCATAGTGGTCCTGAATGCTAATGTTAAGGGAATAGAAGGGGACGCATGGAGACATGTACATAGAGACGGATTGATGTCCAGCTACATACGCGAATGGCCAAGGTCAGATATTTGTCAAGCATGTTGTTAGTTGAGAATAATGTTCGGAGGAAGTTATAAGACACGTGGAGGTGCAGCACTCATAGGTACCGATTACTAAGCGCGCTAGCGCCAGATCCACATTTAGTCAACAGGCTTCACTCTGTCCTCGAACTCTCTCATAAGTTGGAAATAGTTTTGGTGCTTCCGAACTGTTAATATCGACTGTCCGGTTTCTTCATGCAGTATGGTGGCTGTACAGAAACAACGCTCACACGAATTCGGTATTGATCATGGCCGACGAAGTCCTTGTACACATCTCAACGTCTGCCACACGCCAGAACGATGAACTTTTCCGGTCTCTGGCAAAGGCTTATACCGCATTCCAGCCCTCCCGCTCCTATGAAGATGGTTCTGTACAGAAGAGAGTATGGGTGGATCGATCGGTGGAGCTAGAACCAGATGCCAATTCCATGCGATCGGGCGAGGACGCAATTGGGGAAGCCACCGAAGTTTCAATGTTGACCGCCAGCAAGGAATCTTACGGTAGTTTTCCATCCAGCATGTCGTCTGGGGAATGTACCGACGATCGCAGCGCGAATGCAGCAGACCATAGGGACGTGCGACCCGGGAGTCGCTTGGCCCAACTAGATCGTAGCTACCTCAGCTGGCGGAAGCGCACCAAGCCCGACTTGACCGTCGCGTGTAGTAAGAGGGAGCTACCATACAGCTCTTCTGTGCCGGAAGAGGTAGATACGGGCTTCATTGAGGATTCGCAAATGGCAGTGCAAGCATTGCAGAGTCAGCTGCAGGATACCTATTCGACAACTTCTGCAGACACATCGGAAGATGAGGAACATCGAGGAGGTAGTCATGGCGCTGGCCAAGAAGTTGGGCACGAAGACAACTCAAATGAAGAGCTGTATGTCGGCCCAGCCGAAGACCAACAGTCGGTAGCTGTCGAGCAGATTGGTGTGGAGGAAGGCTCAACGAGCACTTCTTCGAAAGAAGCTTTGGCACCGTCAATAGATGCAGTCCAGCAAAACCAGAGTAAAAATACACCGACAGTGGATCACAACGCCGTCACTGGGTCTACAAAGTTTTCAATGCTTCCAGTGTACGTAGTTCCACCAGCACCTGCGATATCTGTGGCACGTGCAGACAACCTACCCTCGCAAATCACGAAGCACCTTGCAGCAATCAAGATGAAGGACCCAGATCGCTTTGCGCCAATAAAGGTGCGACGAGCTCTGAACAACGACGAGCGAGGCTACTGGCTCTTTGAGTGCACTCGATGGTCTTCAGAGTTGCAGTGGGAGTTTTGGAAATTACTTCACGAGCATATTTGCAGTGGCAGAGTTGGGTGGGGAACGACTCTCTATCGGGAGACTGAATCAGATCATACATTGGGTCGCATAAGGCTGTACTGCTGGGGTGAGGTTGTGGAACATATGTGGTTGCTTGCGTGGCTCTGCTCCGAAGGACGGGTTTCTGGGTCGGAATCAAGTTGGATTGATGCTGACGGTATAGCAGTTCTTGAGATGCGATGAGGCATTGGATATAGACTAGTCGAATATAGTTCAAAACAACATAAACACCGCCTTGTACTATAAGTTTGAGAGTTTCAATGTCCGATCCTTTGGTCGCTTGATGTCTGGGACTGGTCGGGTAGATGCTGATGGATCGGCGTGCCCTGCATGAAACATCAGACGCTAGCGTTCGGTGAGATCGCGGTGCTCACCCTCAAATCCTCGCTATTGCGCCGCGCAACACCCTGACCTCGCAATGGCCACGTAGCAAAACGCTCTTTCGACCCGTAGAATGTCTTCGCAACCACGGGACGATCATGGCGGGAGCGCCAACGACTCCCGTTACGACGATGGCTCGGATAACGACAACTATGATATCCGACCCTCAGCCGAATTATCAGATGACGACCACGATATACTAGAATCTGAGGATGAGCGCGAACGGTTGTTGACACGAAAGGAGGGAATAGCGGGCCTGTTCACTTCTGGCGTGAAGATAGGGAAACGTGATGGTGGCAATAAGAGAGCTGAGATGACGGAGCGCAAGGGAGGTATTGACACCGGAACAAGCACACCGACGTACGACACAGAGGAAGGCATTGGCGAACCGAATTCGAGACTCTTGCGGCGACGAAGCTCAGAGAGCGATGAGCAGCGATTGCTCGCGAGCAGGACACAAAAGAAGGTATACTAGCACAGATGAGTCGGATGTCAAAGTAGCTAACAGTATTTGCAGTCCACGCGATCCAGACAGTGGCGCCGTGTATGCATACACCTTTCGATTACAGTGTTTTTTTTAATCCTTCTCGCACTCGTATATCGACTTTCCAGACCATCAGATAGCCAAATCGCAGTGTTGACCGCGACCCTTGTTTCGAATGGCACTTCCCTCTTTGCGCCGACGACATTACTCATATCGCTCGATGGCTTTCGCGCCGACTTTCTATACCGAAATCTCACACCCACACTCAGCCAGTTTGTGCAAGAGGGTATCTCGCCAAAGTACATGCTACCCAGCTTCCCAAGCGTTACGTTCCCCAATCACTACACAATGGCGACTGGACTGTACCCTGAAGCGCATGGTATTGTTGGAAACAGCTTCTGGGACCCCTTGTTGGAGAAAGAATTCTATTACACAGATCCTGAGCGAAGCCTGCAGCCGTTCTGGTGGGGTGGAGAACCTTTGTGGGTAACAGCAGAGAAGCAGAAGGTGAGGTCTGCGGTACATATGTGGCCAGGCTCCGAAGCACACATCGCGGATCAGCAGATTGCCTACGTGGACAAATATAACGGTTCAGAAGTGCTCGACAGGAAAGTCGACCGCATTATGGAACTGCTCGACGTCCCCGGTCCTCAGGATATAGGTGCGAAAGCCGACGTACCTAGGCCACAGCTGATCGCTGCTTATGTTCCTAATGTGGACGGCGATGGACACAGATACGGACCTAACAGCACAGAGATCCGCCAGACTATCACTGACGCAGACACTATGGTTGGCAACGTCCTCAAGGGCCTGCAACAGCGCAACCTTACCAACATTGTCAACGTAGTCGTTGTTTCTGATCATGGCATGGCTACCACTGACGTGACTCGCATGATACAATTGGAAGATCTCGTTGACCCAGCCGAGATATCTCACGTCGACGGCTGGCCTCTGTACGGCCTTAGACCCAAGGATCCTAACAATCTGTACCCACTGTACGACAAGATCAAGCGTGAACACGGCGACAACCCGAACATTGAGATCTATCTGCGCGAGAACATGCCTGCCCGTTATCATTTCTCAAAGAATGACCGTATAGCGCCACTTTGGATCATACCAAAGGCGGGCTGGGCAATTGTTGCGAAGAGTGAGTTCGACGTCGAAGAAGGGAAGAAGAAGGGCGAGGTGTATCATCCGAGGGGCCTACATGGATACGACCACGAGCATCCACTGATGAGAGCCATCTTTGTCGCGAGAGGACCGGCTTTCCCTCACACACCAGGAAGCCGGGTGGAGTCTTTCCGTAAGTCTCTTATTCTAGCCAGTCTGTACATTTTCAGTATGCTAAACTTGTACGCAGAAAACATTGAGCTGTACAACATCATCTGCGACTCTATCGGCCTAAACCCTGCACCCAACAATGGCACTCTGCGTCTTCCTCTGAAGCCTGTGGGTTTGCATAACGACCCAGATGACTCTCCCAACAAAATCCCAATGGACCCGGTGGGTATCCACTCTTTGACATCCGAACCACCTTCTGCGGCAACCATGTCTGGAGTATTTGCATCGCTATCTAGCCTTGCTGCTTCGGCCTCAGGCTTTGAGAGCACCACACCACCAGTAGAAGCAGGCTCACCGAGCTCAACATCTCCAAGTGTCACAAGCAGTGCGCTGCCTGCAACGTCAAGCAAAGCTGGTGACCACTGGTGGGACTGGTTCACAGACAAGGCTGATGAGATCGAAGAGTGGGTTGACGACTTTGTGCACAAACACAATCCTCTTGGTGGGGACAAAGACAAATCGAGTTCTTAAACCAGTATGCTGCATCGTTCTGTGTGGAGTTTATGGCGTTTTGCGCAAGGTTGAAGGTTCTCCGCTTATGACTGCAACAATGATACCCTTGTTTCGGTATACTATGAAAATTCAATTTGAGTGATTATCTGTTCTTTTGGTACTTGAATGTTATGTTTGATTATAGAGAGTATGCGTAGAAAATGTTACTAGACCTGTCTTGCAGATTAGTACACGGCCGTCATCGGATGAATGACGCGCTGCTGTCGGCAGTCTCATTGACCGACATGACCTGAATAGGCTTAGCACCGGTCCGGATTAACTCTGGTGGAAGGAGCGACCCTGGTTTCTGACGAGAAGGTTGAGCTTCTCACATTGCCATCACCAGGTCCGACTATACTAAAAGTTGTGATAGGGTCGCGTTACATGGCGACATAATCTTACGGCGTTAGCCTAGCATTTTCTGGCGTTTCCACCGCGAAATTTCGAGATCAACACCAGCTCGAGCTGGTACGATCTTCTCCTCTCAGCAGCTGTAACACAGCCAGCACCGAGCCAGCACCGCGCCTCTTCAGCTTTCAAAGTATCATATCCAGCCTTTCAGCGCCCACAGTGAGCATCAAAACTCCTCTTCGACCGGAAACGCGTCTCTTTGGCGACTTCGCAGCTCTCCCTACAACCGAGGAAGCGCAAACGCCGAGATGAACCCAGCACATCGCGAAGGTTGGCCTTCGTCGCAGGCACCTGCGCCTGGACCAGCACAGCAGCAACAGACAGAGCAGAGTCAGAGACAGGCTGCGCGATCTTTGGATCCTTATGGGTGTGTAGACCCCACTCGTACCCTTGTTGCGCCAGCGGTCAGGGACCACGCAGCCATCATCCTTCCACCACACATCAACGACCCCGTACATAATGCTGACCGAAAGCCACAACAGACCGAATAGTGCGAATCCGCAGTCTTCTACGCATGCGTCACCTGCACAAGGACCGGGGCCTGTGCTCCCGCCTCCCTCTGGTACGTCTACATACGAACGGTGAAACTACAAACCCAGCTAACACGAACCCAGGCACTCCATTCTACTCCTCAAACGCTGCCGCGGCCCACAACCAGAATCTGCCCCCGCTTCCTGGATTGACAGGTCAGCCCTCACACTCTTCGCCCCACCAATCTGCACAACGAGCGCCGTCAACAGAGGTGGGATCGGCTGCGCAAGGACACCAGATGTCACAGGGACCGCCGTACTCGTTGCCCGGTATCTCTCAGACTCTGCAACAGCAACAGGGACCGTCGCAAGAGCAGGCGAATGCCGACAGGGAGCGGGAGCTACGCGACCGCGAGAACAGAGAGCGTGAAATGATGGAGTCGCATGCTGCCCAGCATGCTGCCCAGCAAGAAGAACACGCGAAGCGTGAGGCTGAGCAGCGCGATCGAGAAATTCACGAGCGCCAGCAACGTGAGCAAGCCACATTACAGAACCACTCTGCGCCAATGCAGATTCACCAACCTGTCGCAGTCGCTCCATCGACACGAACGATCCACGGTCCCAATGGCTTGCTTGGCCAATCAGGGCCACTTACTGGAGCAAACCCGCTGCCAGGGCCCATGGGTGGGCAAAACACAGCTGGACCGTTATATGGAAATCCTCCTGCACAGCATGACCAGACCACACCACGCATGCAGCACGCCGTGCAGGCACCAACGCAAGCCCAAATGTTGATGCCATTCACAGGCCCTCCGGGCGCAATGGGTATGGGACAGGGCCAGCAGCCTATTCTCAATGTAAGTGCACCAGGATCTGCTTGTTATGTTTACCCACTAATTTCACCTAGGACGCATTAAGCTACCTGGATCAAGTCAAAGTTCAGTTCGCCGATCATCCCGATGTTTACAACCGTTTCTTGGATATCATGAAGGATTTCAAGAGCGGCGCCATTGACACTCCTGGCGTGATCGAGCGTGTTTCTACCCTCTTTGCAGGCAATCCCAATTTGATCCAAGGCTTCAACACATTTCTACCACCGGGGTATAAGATTGAGTGTGGAACAAATGGAGACCCCAACGCCATCAGAGTTACGACACCCATGGGCACAATGGTCTCGACCATGCCTGCGCCAAGGCCTCTCTCACCGCCGCGCAGTGCAGCGGTCAACGGTAACACCGCCCCTCAGCACGAAGCCGCCTTTTACGAGACTACACAAGGTCGACCTTGGCCTCAGCAACAAAGGCAGCCAGAGGCTGCGGAAACACTGTTCTCCCCGAACAACCGCAATCTTGGACAGCCGTTGTACGGCGCACAACAGGCTCAGCAAGGCCCAGCACCTCTCTCGCCAGAGGCAACTACGCGCCCACATCCGGATGCAGCTGCGTCGGCGGCAGCGCTTGCGCATCAGCAGGAGCAACAAGGCGTTTCGCAGCTTCAGAACGCTGTCTCAGCTGCTACTGGACGCTCTATGTTGGCTCTCAGTGGCGATACATCAACACCGCTCCCTGTGCAGGCATTAAACGGTGCCGCCCAAGTAGCTCAGATGGGTGGTGTTGGCGCTGAGAAACGTGGTCCTGTTGAATTCAACCACGCTATCAGCTATGTGAACAAGATCAAAAACCGATTCGCCTCGCAGCCAGACATCTACAAGCAATTTTTGGAAATACTACAGACCTACCAACGGGAGTCAAAACCAATCCAGGATGTTTACGCCCAGGTCACAGGACTGTTCAACGCTGCTCCTGATCTATTGGAGGACTTCAAACAATTTCTTCCGGAATCGGCTGCTCAGCACAGGGCCCAACAGGCGGCAGCCAGGCATGCTGAGGATGCCGTTATGTTGAGCAATGTCCGTGGCGATGCTGGATATGGTCAGACACCGACCCTTCAACAAACTCCGCGTGCTGATCAGTCACGACTACCGCCAATGGGCAACTTTGCTCCTACTCCGACTGCAAACCGTGACAACAAGCGAAAGCGAGACCGACAAGGCCCAGTGGCTGCGCCCATGCCGGCCCCGATGGCTCAAGAACCACCAACATCTAATGTTCGTAGTGGGAACTTTGGACCAGGTAATGTGAACAAACGCGCCAAGACCGGCCACACCGCGAAGCAGGCAGTACCTGAGGGTCCTCCAGTTTCACCTACACTCACACCTGCACTACCTGAGCCAATACCACCAACGACAACCACTACGCCAAGCCAGGATGAGCTTGCTTTCTTCGACCGCGTCAAAAAATTCATTGGCAACAAGAACACGATGAACGAGTTTTTGAAGCTCTGCAATCTGTACTCACAAGACCTGGTCGACAAAACGTTGCTCTTGTATCGTGCGCAATCCTTCATTGGTGGCAACCCAGAACTCTTTGCCTGGTTCAAGAAGTTTATGGGTGAAGATGAAGAGCAGCAGAAAACGCGTCCCAAGACCGTCAACTCGCGAGTCTCACTCTCCAACTGTCGAAGTCTCGGCCCCAGCTACCGACTATTGCCCAAGCGGGAACGTGAGCGAGTTTGTAGTGGTCGTGATGAGCTGTGCAAATCTGTTCTGAACGACGAATGGGCTTCGCACCCAACCTGGGCGTCCGAAGACTCTGGTTTCATCGCCCATCGCAAGAACCAGTTCGAGGAAGGCCTTCACAGAATCGAGGAAGAGCGCCACGACTACGACTTTAACATCGAAGCCTGCAGTCGAACCATCCAGCAGCTGGAGCCAATTGCCAACCAGCTGCTTACCATGAAGCAAGAAGATCGAACCAACTTCGTTCTCCCCCCTGGTCTGGGAGGTCAGAGCGAGACCATCTACAAACGTGTCATCATGAAGATCTATGGTCGAGACAGGGGCAAAGATGTCATCAAGGAACTGTTCACGATGCCTTGGAGCGTTGTCCCAGTCTTGTTGCACCGCCTCAAGTGCAAGTTGGAAGACTGGAAAGCTGCCCAGCGTGAATGGGAAAAGGTCTGGCGTGATCAAACTCAGAAGATCTTCTGGAAATCTTTGGACCACCAGAGCTTGTCCGTCAAGCAGGTCGACAAGCGGCAGTTTCAACCGAAGTCACTGACTAACGAGATTCTGGTTCGTTACGAGGAACAGAAGCGACTCCAGACCATCCAGGAAATACCTCAGCCCGATTACCAGTTTGCTTTCTCATTCAAGGATGAGGAAGTGCTCTTCGATGTAGCTCGTTTGATGATCACTTTTGCGGATAACAACAGCGGTACTGAGTACGCTAAGGTCGTTCCCTTTGTTAAGGAGTTCGTGCCGTTGTTCTTCGGCCTTGACCAGGCAAAGTTTGAGCAGCGCGTTCAAACATCTGGTCGCGACACTCCAAATGAGTCTGGCGATGACACACCTAGCCCTGATGACGACGTCTCACAGCGGTCGCAGAAGCCAAAGAAAGGTGACTTGCGCCGTGATGTACTGGACCCTCGCGGCAAATCTCGCAAAGATAAGGAGGACAGTCTTGCATCCGCAAGTAGAGACACAACTCCCGAAATCGCTTCCGGCGTTGAAGATGAGGCTGCTGCCGACAGCTCAAATTCGAATGGTCGTGATGAACAGACATCCGGGAGCTGGGTAGAATATTCTGCTCAACCTGCGGCCTTGGACGACAAAGAGCTCGAGCACGACGAGCCCTACCGACGCATCGAGTACAACATGTACGCCAACTCATCGATCTATTGCTTCTTCCGCATGTTCGTATACCTCTACGAGCGACTTCTGAAACTGAAGGAGAGTGAGGACGAAGTGCGAAAGGTTGTTTCTCGAGCCTTGGAGCCCAAAGCGGCCCGGAAACTCAAAATGCTGGACAAACAGCCCGACGATTTCTTCAAAGACACCTCGTCGTCGGCAAACTTTTATCAGCAAGTTCTTGAAATGTTTCAGGATCAGATCCTTGGTGAAGTCGACATGAACTTCATCGAGGAGACTCTGCGACGATACTACCTACAGATTGGTTGGCAGATGTACTCCTTTGATAGGCTCTTGAGCTCGCTTGTTCGGTTTGCCTTGCTCGTGGTCAGCTCTGATAGCAAGGATAAGAGTCTTGACATCTACAACCTGTTCAAGAAGGACCGCATAAATGACACCACATCGCACAAGACCGAGATCAGTTACAGAAAAGCAGTAGAGAAGTACGCGAAAGATGCTGACACCTACCGCATCACATACGTAAGTCACGTCCCATCTGGATTTCAAGGTATATGGCTAATCTTTCGGAAGGATCCTGCGAAAACGGAAGCTACCGTTCGTCTGTTCAGAAAAGATGATCCAACCTTCGACTTCAGTGCGCTGGATCGCATCAAGCGCTGGCGTGCATACCTTGCCTCCTACCAGGCTGTGGAGCCTACTGAAGAGGTTGATCATGCGCGCGTTGCATACCCTTATCTCAAGAAGCGACTCAGTAAGGTTGAGGACCCAGCAGAGCAGGATGATCGCCTAGACCATGTGAAGCACAGCGACAAGATCACGATCTCGATCAGCCCGGCCGCCTACGTAATCAACTTTATCAATAGCGAACCGTTTGGTACCGGTGGCGTCCAATACTTCCTCCAACCTGAGAATGTCCGCGCGGGCGTGACCGAGAGCATGCCGCAGCCTGACGAACAGTTCAAGGCGCTGAACGACTCTAGACGCGAGCGCGCTCAGGAAAAGCTGGTCCGCAACAACACCTGGATGAAGAACCTT
Organism: Neodidymelliopsis sp. IMI 364377; assembly: GCA_027946375.1. Taxonomy (NCBI): domain Eukaryota; kingdom Fungi; phylum Ascomycota; class Dothideomycetes; order Pleosporales; family Didymellaceae; genus Neodidymelliopsis; species Neodidymelliopsis sp. IMI 364377. The sequence continues at coordinate 136,561 of JAPEUT010000014.1, forward strand.
AGCCGCGAAGAGGTCGACTCTAAGAAAGCAACATTTAAGAATTGTATTGAGGAGGGCAAGCAAGCAAATGATAACGAAGACGTAGAGATGACTGAGGTTTAGTATGCCTCTAATGGTTACAAGGATTCTGGCGCGTTGATTTCTTTCATACCCGGACATACAGCGAAGGAAGGGATTTACTCTTCAGTTGATGCTTGCGAATTGGTTTGTGGTCTTGTTTGTATGTCTGAGTATCTGGGGTAGGCATTGGAGCATGCATGGGCAGGCTGCAAGATACAGTCATGGCGTTCTATTCGATAACATGACTCTTATTTATATCCATGATAGCGCGCTTTTTACATTCAATGACGGTTCTAAAATAACCACACTCAAGTTTCTTCGCTGCCTTCTGTTCATACATAGACATCTTGTTGTGGTACCCATCATTATTCTATCATTGCTACATGTGCCCAAAGCAGCTCGGACAGGTGCTTGGCAGTCAGCCAGTGACTATGTATATTGCTCGTCAGCTGTTCGAGGTCGGAAGAAATACCTTAACCACCGGCACAAGTATAGTGAAGCTGGAAACTGCCGTTCGACTGATTGTAGAAGGGTTTATAGTCATCTGCTTAAGATCCTTAGGACTTCCCCGCACAATATATCACGAAGATTGATAGTTATCAAAACTTCATCTGTACCAAACATTCGTTATCTTGGACAGTGATACAACAGGCTTGCAACACGTTTAGGCGGATGTTGTGATCTTTGCCGAACGCCTCTGGAGCGTTTGCCAGCCTTGCAACATAGTATCGAAAGGCTATACGCTGTCTCCATCCCGTAGAAAAAAGATATCGAACTCGATGATGATAGCGTTCAGGAGTGCGGTGCGACGGACTGTACAAGAGCATAATGTCTATCTGTCTGATCCTCGTTTAATGGAGTTACGGTGTGGCCGTTCACGTGCTATTGTCAGAAGAGCCCCTGAACATCAACGTGATATGTACGATGGACGCCTCAGACGCTGCCCAGACATCCGACGCAGAGGTGCAAGCAAAGATCGTGCTCTGGTATTATGCATATGTTCGACGTGAGCAAGAAGAGGTCACGGCTGCCGCTGGCGGGCCGGCGGAGCTCATCAACCGGTCGCTCGGGCCTTCTTCCGCTGGGGTTCCCGCTCCTTCCGACGCCAACAGGGTCTGTATAACCTCTCACAACAGTTTCTCCACCACTCGACCGTTCAAGGCGCATTCCGGAAGCTTTCCATACTTGGTCCGGAGCACCCACCCCCGGTTCGCGGTTCAGGACCGCCATCACCGCCCTTCAAGCATCGAATCATAGACATGGCTGCTTACCACAAAGGTTCATAGCACGCGTGCGGCAGCTGCAATGACTGTCTGAATATGCACTCAGCCAGTGTTTTTTGTCCAGCTATCGCGATGGATTTGGTCGGCTGTTCTCCTCAAGTGCTCAGCGTGATCCAAAACAAGCATTGAGCGTCGTACTCGCGCATTGCACCCTTGAATTCGCCACAGTCAAGCCCCGGCGCGTTACGATCTAGATTGAGTTTGTTCAAGAGCCTCCTTCAACAGCAGATGAATACTGGTGCGCGTTAACTTCGGTTCATTACTGTCCCGTCGACCAATAGTACCCAAGGGGTAGATCTGAGACGAGCATGCGTGCCGTCGCTAGGTACAAGGCTCGTTGCCAATACATCCGGATATTCGACGTGCTTTCTTATGGATCCACGCTTTGAGTGGTCTATGCGTCGATACATCAACGCCCAAAGTACTAAAAGATGACCATTCACTGTTACTGATATTCACGCTCGTCAAGTCACTCGTTTCCTGCCACCTTGCCCACCTGTAGGACTTCTTTTGGGTTCACATCTCAGCATACCCTGCCGAAGGCGGCGAGAGACGCGGCCCATCCTCCAAATCCTTCGACTATACTGAACAGGTATCCCAGGCTGATTTCGCCATGACTACGATGAACCTCGGGACCCTCAGCCCCACAGAGGACGACACAAAAATCATTGACTTTAAACAAGCGACCTTTCAGGTAACGCCAGTTGACACCGTCACCCCGTCACTGACGCCTACCTCACCACCGGAAGGTAACACCATGGCGGGCAAGAAGCTGTACTCGTTAGAGAAGCCGGACGACAAAGCAAGAGAGTTGGCCTCCAAGCTGACGCTAGAGCAGCAGGTACGTATACTTCTTAAACTTGTAGACAACTCTGTGTGTTCAGTCCAAGCATGTGTAATAGTGGTCTTGCCTCACGAACAATTCTACCTGAGTCAGGACTTCAGTTATACATGCTTTTGGCGCAGGATTCTCCCCTCACGAACGTTGTAATCAGCTCGAAAGCATGTTCCTTTGTGTTTGTCTCTGGGCGCACGTTCTGATAATCTCCTCTTCACACCGTCAAGTCGTGATTGCAGTCCTGCCAACTAACGATGTGATCTCAACAGATCTCATTACTTGCAGGAGCAGATTTCTGGCGGACCATGTCCATTCCTGAGAAGGGCATACCGTCTATAAAGACATCCGATGGACCTAATGGCGCTCGAGGAGAGTTCTTTACCAACGGTACACCTGTGAGTGTTCTTATCTAGAATCGCTGCTATGAGCCAATGCTGATTATACGAGGCTGCTTTGTTCCCGTGTGGTATCTCCATGGCGTCTACGTGGAACTTGGATATGATGGAAGAAATTGGCCAGCACTTGGGGGAGGAGTGCAAGGCTCGCGGCGCACACGTCTTACTAGCACCAACAGTCTGCATGCACCGCTCACCTCTTGGAGGACGAAATTTCGAATCGTATTCTGAGGACCCTTTTCTTACAGGAAAGCTCGCAGCTTCATACGTGCGTGGACTCCAAAGCAAGGGTGTCGCCGCGACTATCAAACACTTTGTTGGTAATGAGCAAGAGACAGAACGCCAAGCGTACGACGCCATCATTGCAGAACGACCACTTAGGGAGATCTACCTAAAGCCCTTCGAGATTGCTGTCCGGGATGCATCGCCATGGGCACTCATGAGCTCGTACAACATGGTCAACGGGACTCATGCCGATGAGTCCGAGCACACTATCAAGAACATTCTTCGTGGTGAGTGGGGTTGGGATGGAACGATCATTTCCGACTGGACAGGCACGTACGCTACCGCACCATCGATAAAAGCCGGTGTCGACGTGGAGATGCCCGGACCATCCAAATGGCGGAAGTTCGAACAAGTCAAGGAAGCGCTTGAAAATGGCGAATTGGAGCAAGAAGATATTGAAAAGGCTGCCGCGAGGGTGCTATATCTAGTGGATCGTACCAAAGGGCTAGGCGACCAGTCACCAGAGTCCCCAGAACAGTCGATCGACAACGTTGAGACACGAAACCTTATCCTTCAGGCTGGCATTGAAGGACTCACACTCTTGAAAAACGAGAACAACGTGCTGCCGATCAGAAACGCAAAGAAGATTGCTTTGATAGGACCAAACGTCAAACGAGCTATCGCTAACGGTGGAGGCAGCGCTGGCCTCAATCCCTACTACCGAACGAGCCCATGGGATGGCATGCGCAACCGATTCGATGGCGAACTCACATTTGCTCAGGGCTGTGACAGCTCGAAATGGCTTCCACTCGCCACGCCGTACTGTACAGCTCCAGATGGCCAACAAGGCGTCCGATTAGAGTACTACCGTGGTGATAGGTTCAAGGGCGAGCCTGCAGTTGTTCAGCACAAGGTCAGCACAGATCTGTGGCTCTGGGACTCTGCACCAATGGAGTTGTTACCGGCTTTCTCCTTCAAGGTCAGGTCAATCTTGACCCCCAAATCTACTGGTAACCACAGCTTCAGCTTCGCCTCGGTAGGCCCTGGCCGCATGTATCTTGATGGCAAGCTGTTCATCGACAACTGGGACTGGACTGAGGAAGGCGAAGCTATGTTCTCTGCTTCGCAGGACGTTCTCAAATCTATCTATCTGGCTGCCAACACACCTGTGGAAATCCTCATTGAGTCGACCAGCGAAGTGCGGCCTGCGTCCAAAGTATCTATCATCGGCCGCCGCTACGACTATGGTGGCTGCCGCATCGGCTACCAAGAAGAAGACGCCATCGACCGCCTCCAGGAAGCCGCAGACACGGCTCGCGCTGCCGATGTTGCTGTCCTTGTTGTCGGCCTCGACGCGGAATGGGAGTCTGAAGGCTACGACCGCCAAACCATGGACCTTCCTAAAGATGGTTCCCAAGATCGTCTCATCGAAGCTGTCCTCGCAGCTAACCCCCGAACCATCGTTGTCAACCAGTCCGGCACTCCCATTTCCATGCCATGGGTGAGCCGCGCCCCCGCAGTTTTACAGGCGTGGTATCAAGGTCAGGAAGCAGGCAATGCACTTGCCGATGTACTATTGGGCAACGCATCACCGAGCGGAAAACTCCCCACCACGTTCCCTGTAAGAATCGAGGATAACCCCGCATACCACAACTGGCCAGGCGAGAACCTAAAGACCGTATACGGCGAGGGTATCTACATTGGCTACCGGCACTACGAGCGCTCTCGCATCGCGCCCCTCTTCCCCTTCGGCCACGGCCTCACATACACCACCTTCTCCTACGGCACACCAACCCTCTCCCACCCCATCCTCACAGAGACAGGCAGCATAACCATCAGCATCCCAATCACCAACACGGGCCTCGTCGCCGCAAGCGAAATCGTACAAACCTACATCCACGACGTCAAATCCAGTCTCCCGCGCCCGGAAAAAGAACTCCAAGCCTTCGGCAAGGTATTCCTGCAGCCTGGCGAAACGAAGACAGTGAACATGAAACTCGACAAGTATTCGGTTGGTTACTTTGATACGAATCTGGGACAGACGGGCGCGTGGATTGCAGAGGAGGGAGTGTTTGATGTCTTGATTGGTGCGAGTAGTGCGGATATCAAGTAAGTCGTCTTCTATCCCCTCCCCCTCCCTTTTTGTTTCTTTCTCCCCTGTTGTTGTCAAAGGGTGTGGGCTAATGGCTGAGTAGGGCTAAGCTGAGCATTGAGGTCAAGGAGAGCTTTCAGTGGATCTTTTAGATGAGAGGTTTAGGGTTGAAGGTAGAGGGATAGCCGGACTGGGTGAAGGGAGCGCAGTGGACTCATGATTGGCGTTCTGTCATGTTGTCGAGGTCCGGTTTGGACTGATACGATTTTCTTTTTCTTCTTTTCTTCACAGGAGATTTAGTGGTTGGATAGCTGGGTTCAGGCAACGAAATGGAAGTTTCTTTCTATGATATGCATTTACATTTGATTTCGGATTTGGCAGATTAATCGATCTGATTTGAAGCGGTATGTTCGTGAGAAGGACGCTGGTGATGGTGGACAGTGCTTTCCATACGAACACAAACCACAAGCAGAATTCCAACATTGACTGTTCGTTTGAAGAAACAGACGCTCGTGTGTGAGTGAATTGCTGACTTGTTCAAATTTCAAATATACTTCTCCCCAGCACTAACTAACTACACCTGCATCTCCATCTACCTTTCCTATCCACTTACTCACGCAACACAACTAATTCCACTTCTACCCTACCCTACCAGTCCTCATCCCCTCTCCTCCCTTGCATAGCTTGCTGTCTCGCTCTCAAGGCCTCCGCCAGCCCACCAGCAATACTTCCACTGCTATCTCTGGCGCCCGTCTCACTCGCGCTGCCCGAGTATCCACTGTCCCTGCTGTCCGGAGCGGGTTTGCGCGCCGCGGGGCGCTTGGCGGGGGGAGCAGGGGGCTTTGGCTTCCCGTTTGCGGGGCGCGCAGGCGGCGCGGGCGGTGGTGGTGGAGGCGCGGTTTTGACAATGTGCTCTTCGAGGTAGGCGCTTGGTGCCCAGCCTGAGGAGGATTTGTCGAGGCGCGATGCTAGCCACCAGCCTGGAAGGGGTTAGTGTTTTGTTACAAGGAGTTAGGGAGAAATGTTGAAGTAGGTGGAACGAACCATTGTTTTCTTTCTGCGTGACCAGGATGATCTCGTCTTTCCTTAGACTGAGCTCACCGGCTGACTGGCCTGCGAAGTCGTAAAGCGCGCGGAAAGTAGGTTCCTTGGGTGCAGCAGACGCGGCTGGTGGAGGTGGAGGGGGAGGGGGAGGAACTCGTGATGCTGACGATGACCTTGAGTGATTCGCTGATCCGTTGAGAGCTGCGACAGGTTGGGGTACAGGCCTAGGCTGGGCTGTGGAAGCAGCAGGAACGGGTCGTGGTTGTACCGCTGCCGGCATAGGCGCAGGTGCAGGTGCAGGCACAGACCGCGATTGAGCGGCGGCAGGAGCGGGTACAGGACGCGGTTGCGCAGGGCGACTGGCGAGCTTTGATGGGCCTCCCCCTGGGCCACCGGGCCGCAGAAGCTTGCCCTTCGTGATAGGCTTGGCAGCAACCTGCTTACCCTTGGGTGTAGGCTTGGACACAGAGTTGGGCGGTTCTCCTGGCCCTGTATGAACTGTTCCGCTCTTGTACAGATCAACACGCGACACAGCAGAGTCCTTGACAACCTTGACCTGCGCTGGTTTGCCAGGCTTCTTGTTGTACTCGATACTGGTGACAGTCAGTGATAGGCGCCATAGTATTATTTACGTGAGAGGAGCAGACTTACGTGTCGCCGATCTTGAGATTCAGCGATCCTCGTAGGACGTTCGTCAGTTGTGTGTAGAACTCTGTCTTGAACACACAGTTGACGAGCGGATCGGGCTCCGTTGGTGAGCCTGCGCCAATGGAGAACCAGTCATCCTGGAGCTTCGATGCGCTGATGAACTTGATAGCTCCGACAGGTATTGTCCGCTCGGCTTGGATCTGGACTTGCCCATTTACGAGCACCTGTTTCACCAAGTATATGTTCCTCTTGGTCAAGATGAGCATACGTGCCTCCGGCTTACTCGAGCGACCAAGCTTGGAGACCAATGTCTCAGCCCTGCACGAGAACGGCACCTCCTCGTTGCTCGAGATCCCGATAGCTTGAGCAATCACTTCACCCGGGCCACCCCTGTTTGCAATACCGAGGTAGTCACCCATGTACCTTCGGGATCCTACCAAACTGTACCTTCGCCTCTCTTTTCGACCTGCAAGAACCTTGTGTCCTTGATCACGCCATTCAATGAATTCTTTCCCGCCATTCAGCTTGCGCCAGAACCGCTGTATCCTAGTGGCGCACTCGATTCGGTAGCTCAGGTAGTTTCTCCACGCTCGCTGGATGCGAATCGCCATGTTGTGCCAGTAGCGATCGCGCATTGTCTCCAAGGCGAACAATGTCTCTGGGGTCTTGATGAAAACCTTCGTTACGCCCATCTGGAACTCCTCGGCCGGGATATTAGTATCCTTCAAGATCTGCTTAGCACCCTGTTCATAGCTTCCTGTCCATGTGTACTCTCCAGCATATGAACACTTGGGAGAGAGCAAGAAGAATCTCTCTACAAACTTGTCGAAGGTCTGACGAGACGCGAAACCAGCTCGGCGAATGCGTACGTTCTCCTGCAGACCAAGGTATTTGACTTGATGCAACACGTTCGCTTCGTTGAACTCCTTTGGCGACTTGTTCTCGTTGGGCTTGATAGTACGGATATAGGATGGTCGAGCTTGCATAAGGGTAGTGACCAGATCATTAGCCGATACCTTGATCTTGTCTCCGGCCGTGGGTGGTCGTCTCCTGTTGTCCTGGTCAACCTGGTTGGGGAACAGAGTGTGAACAAAGTTGTTGGAGCTCTGTCCCAGGAGGTTAAGAAGATCCTTGAGGAGCTGATCCTTGTTCTTGTCAGTCATGCCGTCGACTGCGTAAGCCACTTCACCAGCATAGTGCTTGATGATAAACTGTCCTTGACGGGGCTGGAAGTTGGGGTTCGAAGAGAGCGCATTCAGTCTCTGTACGAATGTCTGGTCCGCGGCTCCAGGATCGGCGTGAGCGGTGGCACAAGCATCGTTCAATGCCGCAAATACACCGGGTGGTCGTTTTTCCTCGATCAACTCACACACGACCTTGTTATCGAAGTATTTGATCGGCGTCCACTTAATCTGCTCTCGCTCGTATTCTTCTTGTTCCGCTTTCAGTGTCAGTTGAATGAAGATTTGTTGTAACTTCTCGTTGACATAGTTGATGCACAGCTGCTCAAAGCTGTTCCTCTCAAAAATCTCGAAACCGTAGATATCCAGGATACCAATGGAGTGGGCTGCGGCGCTTCGTGCTTTGAGCGACTGGTTGACGCGCTCGACAATCCAGTCAAACAGGTTGAAGTAGATTGCCTTGGAAAGTGCGTCTCGTACTGAGGACGCTTGAGCTGGGTTCAACGGTACATCGTACACAGATCCTCTACGTCCACCACGGCTGGTCTCCATGATTCGAATGGTGAGGGCTTTGTTGACGTGCGCAGAGTCGACCTCGAGAAGGTACGCTACAAAATCGACCACAGACTGATCCGCAATCGCAGCGTTGCCCTGGTCATCCTCGACAAACGAGACGTTGCCAAGCCAGAGAATCGCTGCCAGCATTCGGAAAATGTTGTCCTGTTCTGCTTGTTGCAGTCCAATAACCTTCATAGCGTTCAGTGTGTCCTGGAATTCGGCGTGGTCATCGATACCCGGAACGTCGTAGCATTTCGATCGGCTTGTGTAGAGGTACGATTGCGGCTGCTGTAGACCAAATATTTCTGTGCTCGTCAGCTTTTGAGATTCAACGGAAGGACCAAAGTTATCCTACCTCTATAGTGGGGTGACGCAGCTTTCGCGAACTGGTAGAAGATGTGAAAGTTGCGCTCGTTGGTGATCTGACCAACGACACGCGACTTCTCGAGTAGGTAGTTGTTGATATTAGCTCCAACGGGTTCGCCTTGACCGTTGAAGTGGATTTCCAGGTATTTTCCAAATCGCGACGAGTTGTTGTTTCGCAATGTCTTTGCGTTTCCGAAAGATTCAAGCAGAGGATTTGTGGCCAGCACCATATCCATCATCTCCTGAATGGCCGAGTTCTTTCCACCGGAGACGTTTGCGATGTACTGCATGAGGCGCTTCGCAGCTTCCGTCTTTCCTGCTCCTGATTCACCCGAAATGATGACACACTGGTTCTCCTTGTAGGCGTTCATGTTGTAGTAGGCCGATTCGGCGATGGCAAAGACGTGCGGCGGCACCTGGTCATGTCAGTGCTGGAAAGCCAACGTCGAGTATGCGCCCTACCTCCAGCCTGTTCTTGCCCTTGTAGCTGTCCAGGACCTGGTCGGTGTAGATGCCCACTGCCAGCTGTCAGTTCTCCCCCTAGGAATTGCCCATGCTACCACGTACAGTCTCGAAACGGATTGACAGACACCAGCACGTGTCCAATATATGTCTGCGCCCCCGTCAGTTGCTGTTGCCTCAGTCTGCCGGATTGTATCGACGTAGCGCGGGGCTGGCGCGGGCAGGTCGACGCACGTAAATCTCGCCATTATCGAAGCGCTTCTTCAGATTGTCGTTGATGGCCTCGTTGGAGATCTTGCTGATCAGCGTCAGATCTGACACGCCCACCTCCTTCTTCTTGGTGGTCTCGAAGACGGCCTTGGTTGCGAATTGGGCCTTCTGCTGCCCGGGGCGAGCGGCTCCCGCACCGCCAGCATCCTTCTTGCGCCCGGCGCGCTTGGTTACCGCCTATGTGTCATGGCTGTCAGTGTCTGCAGGGCCGTGGTGGCGGGTGTGGGCGGACAGTACCATGGATGGTGCCCGACTGCGAGTTGCGGCGTGTTAGGAGTCCTGCCCGTTTGGTGTGTCGTGTGCGCTGCTGAGTCGCTCTCTGTGCACAACAGCAGAAGAGTGCGCCGAGTATGGGGAAGAGCGGGCGCAATGTGTGGGAGGAGAAGGAACGGCCTTGAGCGAAAGCGTGGTGAGCGTGACGAGCGTGGTGAGTAAGATTAGTGGGCAGCGTCCCATACGCCTCAGCGAGCGATCCTACCACCAACGATGTCACAGCCCACGTCGGCCGTATCGGAGGTCGCAGCGAGTACGCCGGACGCACAGCCACACCCTGTTACACAATTGACGCGCAAGCACTTCCGCCGCATTCACCCATCACCGAGTACAAACCTCGCCAGGTTCCCTCACCCAGCCTTTGGTTTTGCAAGTTACGTGGCCCTCTCAGGCAGCAGCATCAGTCAGGCAACCAGCAGTGGCGGTCATGACCAGTTCGTTGTTCACGCGCTATGCTATCAACGCAATGCGCCTACCCAAACCTGCCCCTGCCCCTGCCCTATGCAAACGCTTGTAAATGAGTGTTCGAACGAAAGCGAACACAGACTCCCACAACATCGTCATCGTCATCGACGACGGAGACGCCAGAGCAAATGCCAATGCCGAGAGTAGAAATAACCCAAACATCCAAAACGCCATCGCTTGCCAACCAGAGAAACAAAAGCACGCAGCTTGAAAATTCATGAGAAGACGTCGCCGCCAAAACGCCCAACACTCGCCCAGTCTAGTCGTTTGGTTTCTTCGAGTTGCGGCCCTGTCCAAGAGTACTCCTTGGGCTCGACCAGACAGCCCAGGCCTCCTTCACGCACCCATTCCTCGACTACCGCATAGATGAACTCAATCTTTTCTCGAAGGTGGTTGCCTTGAGTCATCTCTTTGTACCCATCTGCCTTGTCTGCAGAACCGTACAAGAGTTGCTGTAGCGATCCTTTGAGGTTCTCACGTGCTCTGACGTGCCTCCAAGGTACGTTGCCAGTCGCTTCGAGGAGTGCTGTTGCCTCATACGGGAGGCATAAGAAGTTGCCGTACCCTCCATCTGACGACAGAACAAGCTTGGTGTGATCGGGGAAGTTGAACTAAACTAGGATTAGCTTCAAGCTTGCGTCTTCATTCTTCCTGAGACATACCTGGAAAGAACCGTCGTCGAAGCCCCAGATACCAACATTGCCGAGTCGCTGATAGAACTTCACAAAGTTTGACTGTTTGGGACCCTCTTTCACAGCCAGCTCTTCGTCTCCAAATGTTGCGCACATGTACTTTCCAAACTTGTGCCACACGGTTCGGATTTCCTCGGTGCGTCGTCGGTCCTGGATCTCGATCTGCGAAAGCCCTCTGTCCTTCTTGACAGTTGTGTAATAGTCAAGGGGAACACTCTTCGCGGCTTCTCGATTCCTGCCGTTCTTTTTCAAATGGTTGTATCCATCCTCGGCAATTGCAGCCGTGACTGGATTTTGCTCATCTGCTGTCAAAAGAGTACCGATGCTTCCATCGTCTAAGACGTAGCCGACTCCATACCTGCGAGAATAATCCACCCACTTCTGTACGAATGGAAGCTGAGGGGGTTGGTCTCTTTTTGACTTCGACGGCTTCTTTTCCAAAGCTCGCGCAAGATTGTCTCGGAATGTGTACAGACGGGCCAACACCGTCACAGGATCCGTCGCAGAGAGCTCTGCGCTAACTGCGCGAAACTTCCCTTCACTACGGGATGATACCGAAAGCTTGCTACTTCGCGTAGACGTTGTAAACTGAGGTGTCGACTCTGGTTTCTCCGTGACTCGTACAGTCGTCTTGACTGGACGAAGGGGGGGAAGATCAGGCAGACCGGTTTCGGTCTTTGTAGACATTTCTTTTGCGCCTTCTTTTGCAGCTCTCGCTCTTGTTGTCGGCCTTGTCTCCCTAGGCAATCGCAACGGCGCGGCTGCTGGGACTGTGGCTGCGGTCACTGGTTGCGAGTTCGAGATCTTACGAACTGCCCGCAGGCGTGTGGGTTGCTTGTCTAGAATCCTTCGAGCAGGCTCAGGCTCAGGCGCTTGCGCTGGTGGTGGTGCTGCTGTTGTTACTGGCTCGTTCTCTTTGAGTGCTGGCGGTGGCATTTCTCTCCTGACTCGAGGGAGACGTCCTTTTGACCGGTCGTTTCCAGATGTCTCTACCAACGCTTGGCCCTCCTGTGACGACTCTTTCTCTTCTGAGATTTCGCTCAGACCTCCGGGTGCTGGCTGGTGTGGCCATTGTACGCGGGCTGGGAACGGTACGTAGACGACGTCCTGACTGAACGGAATGTTCGGTTGCTTGCCAGCTTCGATTTCCTTTTGGCAGTCGCGAGCCACAGTCTTGTTCCTTCTACTCCCGTACGCACCAAAAGCTTTCCCTGGCTCGTACTCGCCCACTGCCGATGCTTTGCACAAAGTCCACCATTCTTCCGTATATCCTCTGCGTATTGTCGAGGCTGCGGGTGCGCGTTCCTTTGGCCATCTGGGGATCTTCGAAGTGCAGCCGCTGTCGAGTTCCAAAGGGATCATTCCCAGTTTGAAAAAAGAGTGGGCAACAATCTGATCGGGTGTTGGTCTGTCATCCTCGTGGACCAGTAACAAGGATACGATGTCACGCAAGTCATCCGTGATCTCGTTTGAACACTTTGCTGGGTCCGGCCAGGAGTATTCGCGAGCCTTCAGTTTTCGGTAGATGTCTTCGCGCTTTGCTGCGTGAAAAGGTGCCCGGCCTACAGCAAGGGTGTACATCATGATTCCAATTGCCCACAAATCGACCTTTTCGTCGTGACCCTTGCCTGTCTTCTCCAACACTTCGGGTGCGAGATAGTTGGGTGTGCCGCACATGGTCGTTCGGCGAATCGCACCGTAGTCATTTTGTGAGAGGAGAAGAGCAGCGAGACCAAAATCGCCGACCTTGACGTTCATATCACGGTCGAGGAACAGGTTGCCAGTCTTGAGGTCGCGGTGCACGATGTTGCGCTGGTGCAGGTATTTGATGGCGCCACATGTCTGGACCATGAATCGTCGAATCTCGGGCATGGTGAAGTACTTGCGCTTTTTGATCGCGTCGGCAAGAGAACCGTTTTCGCAAAGCTCAAGAACAACATAGGTGCTTGAGTGGAATGAAAATGCGCGGTAGAACTCGACGATGTTGGGATGCGACAGCTTCGAGTGGATTTGTAGTTCAGTCACAAACTGTCACGCGTCAGCAACGTGTGCTTGAGTGTATAGAAGATATGCGCACCTTTTGTGCCAGTTTGGGGGGCTCCATCTTGGATCTGACGATCTTCAAAGCGACTGTACTGCTGCCAAGGTGTTCGTGGCCCAGCAGCTTCGCGCGATGGCAGATGGCAAAGCCTCCCTTGCCCAGCTGTGGTCCTGTCTCATACTGCAGGCCTTCGGGGTCGCGCACCACCTCAGGTGGTGGCTCAGCGTGGATAGACGAGGAAGACATTCTAGGGTTTGGCGATCGAATGTCAAATGCCGTAGAGGCGTAGACGCTGGTGTTGAGGTTCGGGACCGGGCCAAACAAACAGCTAAGCGACGGCTGTTGCTATGCCAGCACCCCTGCACCACCAAGCCTGCACCTGCTTCGAGTCTCATCCAGTACTGTACATATAGACAATGCAGTCAAGTAATGGCTAATCTTGGGTGCCTTCTGCTCTGTTATAAAGCTTTGCGTTTCTTATAGCTTACCCTTGCTTGATGGTGCGCTCTTGCTATTGCCTTTGGTCTGCTGCATAGTGCGCAAGTGACGTCGGCCTTGGGGAATTTCCGAGCTGCGGAACTTCAGGCAGCTTCGAAGCAGCCATCGCCCTCTCCACAGCGCTCTTTTTCTGAACCAACAACCCCAGCATCTAAGCGCGTGCCTTATTGTAGTACTCACGGTTCTAGCAGCATTGCCATGGTCTGGCTACACCAAATCAATTGCCTTCTATAACACCGTCGAAGCTGCCCTCCTAGCCCAGCATGTCTCTCACACTGAAGATTACCTCGCTGTTCGTAAGAACACTTGCGAAGCCAATGGCCGTAAGTCCCGTGATTAACTTAGTCTGAACGAAAACTCAACCTCCGAAGAATGCTATCAAGCGCAATGCACACGAACACGAGCGATTCCGCAAAGTATGCGTGGGGTTCGCCCAGAGAATACATCGAATCGACATGCGTATGCGACTCGGACTCCTCCAGGATCCAGCGGTCATTGACCGTCAAATTAAGAAGGAAGTTGCGGCGGCCAAGGCTGCGCGAGACAAGGCTGCGACACCTACCGTCAAGACAGAAGAGGAGATGAAGGCAGAGGAGGAGATGACGGAGAAGGAAAGAGAAGACATAAAGAAGAGAACAGAAGAACGATTCAAACCGCGCATTCGACCGCTGTCCGAACAAAAAGCCATCGAAACGGGCGCAAATTTCGTTGCTGAGGCCTTTATCTTTGCTGTTGGGATAAGCGTCATTGTGTTTGAGCAATGGCGGCAGCGAAGAAAAGCTAAGAACGCTCGGGATGACATTCGAGAAGACCTCGAGGAACTTCAGGTCGAGCTCAAAACAGTCAAGAGTGAACTTGAGGAGCTAAGGGCAAAGCAACCAGATCCCGTGCAGCAGGGAAAGTTACTGAGCTTCTGGAGAGGAAGCGGAGTTACTGAAAGCAGGAAGACAGAAGAAGAGCATAGAGCAGAAGCTAAGACAGCCGTGGCAAGAGAAGCTGAGGCCAAGAAGATCAGGGAGCAGATGGCTGCAGAGCACCCGGATGCCAGAACTAAGACCACCACGCTAGTATCCGACCATTCACATCCACAAACCTCCTCAAATGACGACCGACCCGAGCACTGAGCGCTTCTTTTCGTCATCAACAGCTTACACCCGGGTCTTTGGCTGCGCCCTTCCCATGTACATTGAAGTCAGTCCATATACGCTGTAAATATCTTCTCCTCTCATGATACCCACTTTGTCTATCAACAGACGTCAGGAGTTTCTCGTGTCTGTGATGTTATTTAGAATGTATCATATGTATACATATACAATACTTCAACTCATCCATCACGTAAGCGTTTGGGCATTACCCTTCCTGGAGAGAATAGATAAGTTAATCCTCGGGCGTTCACTTTGCGTCGAAAACTCTGTTACCAACCTACGGTCGTTTATTTGCAGAGAGTTCAGGAACATCAGTCGCACCTGCCAGCCACCTCGACCACGTGCCGCCAATTTCGATTTGGAGACTTCCCGCAACGTTCTCTCCTCCAGTACTTGACCGCAGAGGCAGCCTTTTCTGTCGCCTATTTCGTACCTTCTCCACTCGAGCTTTTGCTCGGTCTCTCTTCCTTCGGGGTTGTAGGTGTAGAGGAGATCTCGATATCGGATATATCACAACTGGAGCTTCACTCCCTCTCCGACGACCCGACCAACTTGTCCTTGATCTCATCTAACAGGCGTCGACCGGCCTAGTGACGAAACAGCAATAGAATGTCCTACCATCACCACCCTTCGTTCACGGGCGAATTCCCAAAAGCGTGCAATCACATAGCTCCAGCTACAACGCTCTCAACCACTATTAGGATGCATGCCAGAGGCGAAGCTTCACCTGCACGAGTTGACGGAACCGCGGAAAATCGCACAGAACTGGCGCTTTTCGTCGCCGATAACGGGCCAAAGCTACCGACACAGATGCATAGCCAGTACCGACAGCTACCGCAAAACCGTAGCAGAAACAGGCACAGCGTTCAAAACACAACGCCACCTCCATTCGGCCAAGGGTCGCGAAACCAAGCCGCACCAAGCGCAGTTACAACGCTTCTACCCTACTGTACTGTTGAGATACCGCTGAACCAAAGACAAGTTATCGCATTGACCGACGTTGCGGGTAGTCTCAAAGAACTGGTTCTACTCGCACTTGGAGCTGCAGACGGCCACGAAGAATGTTTTCAAATGCTCAAGAGCGCAGTAGACAGTCAAGAGGCAGCTGCCGGCATCGCCGACTTCTTCAGCGGAGAGTACGAGATTGAGTGACTTGACGAATCATGCAAAGTGGGACCCGGCTCATGTTGTAGAGAAGCTGAAGCGTAACACTTGCGGTTTTCCCTACAACAACTGAGCTTACTTTGGTAGAGGTGCTTGATTGGAGTCCAAACAGCTTCATCCTATACAAGCCCGTCAGAGTAGACCTAACACGCAATACCTTCCGACATCAGAGAAAACGTTTTGTGATATCCCACTCTCCAGAGTAAACTAAGCACTCAGGACCCACATCGCAAGCGAAGCAACGGCGCCAAACAGCCCAAACAAACAAACCCCTCCACTCAGATTGAAGCACAAAACGACCCCAAAAATAATAGACGAAATGCAGTTCAAAGAAGAAAAAAATAAGCTGTAGAAGTCAGGGCCGAACCGGAGTCGAACCGGTGACTTCGGGATAAACTGCTTTGGAAGGCTGCAATCCTACACTCTACCACTGGAAATATAATCAGTATACAGATTATGAGGTTTCAGGCAGCGAGTAAACTAACCTGAGTTACCGACCCGATTGGTGATGAGAAGACGCCAGTTTTGTAAAATATCTATATGCGGCAAAATTTCATTTTCTGCATGGGAATACGCACTGGATCGACCTCCACTTTGGAAGTTCACTCTGGAACAAATACGGGACGGGATATACATGTTCACTTGGAGTCGTCAAGACAGCAAATCTCATATGAATGGTCTATACTGATTTCACCCAGCAAGTTCATCCTCACTATCTCCCACCTCTGCCCACGCCCTCTTCTTCGTCACCGACACTCCAACCAGTCCATTGAGACTCCGTCTCTTCTGCGCTGTCTTCGACGCGGGCGTTCTCTTGGTCCACGACTGCTTCACCTCTTTGAGATATGCTCTTCTATCCAGCTTGCCCGTTGACTTGGCACCGGAGGACACTATACCTGAGGACCGCGGTACGTGTCTCGGTGTCTTGAGCGCAGGCGAGCTGCAGAGAAATTTCGAGGCTTGAGGGGTAAGCGGTTCGCGTTTGATGAAGGGTGTTGGAGGGCCATCCTCGTCAACGCCAACGAGATCGAGCTCGTCGTCCGAATCTGATGCGGCGCGGTAGGTGGGGACAGCGACAGGCTTTGGATTTGTTTTGCGTTTCCTTGCTGGACACGGGATCGCGACGGCTGATTCTTGGGTCTCTGGGATGGTGCTTGGGAGAACTTTCGGTACGGTGGGGGCTTCGTCTTCGGATTCCTCGGTCTTGAGCATTTCCATCTGCAGCTCGTCTTCGGTGCGGAACTCGGCGCCTTCGATGGATGGAAGGATTTGGTCGGGTGCTGGATAGATTTCGTCATCGTCGTAGTTGGTAAGTTCGAGAATTTCCTCGTTAACATCGGCGCCGGCTAGAGAGAGGAGATCCAGTTCGTCGTCATCGAAGTGCGAAGAAGAGGGTATGATGGCTTCCTCTGTGTGGTTGTAGTCTTGCCCTAGAGAGCTGGGAGTCGGTAGGTGATGTGATGCCGATGACGTTTCTGGGATCTCTTTGCTCGAGAAGAACTGTTCTTCATTCTCAGGTGGCGTCGATGAGTCATTATCTATGTTCACTTCGACTTTTGACGCGTCCAGCAAATGAAGTTGCCTATCCTTCAGATAACTACTCCAATGGCTGTAGAAAGCGCTCAAAGGCCAGCTGGACCACTTCGCCTTACTGGCTTTGATCTCACGGTATGACCAATCTTGCAACTTTCTTTTTTGGCTGATGTATATGTTCTCTGCTTCTGTAAAATTGTACTTTTTGCGTACTGGACGAATCTCCCTGGTTTGGACTTTGGGTGAATCGCGAGCGGGAATTGGGCTTGTTCCGTTGCTCAGTTCGGGTAAAGAATGAGAACTTTGCCGTCGCTTGTCGAGGCCTTCTGATACTTGAGGGTTACTAGAGGCGGGTCGTACTTGTGCGCTGGTATGTTCCGATTGCGAGGTGTCGGTAGGTGTAGGCTTGTTGCCTGGCGCAACGTATTTTCTTGGTATTGCAACTTTTGGACTTCTTCGGCGTGGTATTGATGGAGAACTGAACTCAAACTGAGGCTGGGCTCGAGGTTGAGCCTTAGGCGCACTGTGTGTCTTAGACGTCCTGTCCATTAAAGGTGGTGACGATCTCTCGTTCTCGACCGGTCGCACATCTCGTGTAACAGACATGGGTGGGAAGTACCATTTGGGATCGGTCGCTGGCCTTACATTATCGGTCGCCTGTTGTTGTGGTTGTATGGGAAATACTGGAGCTTGTGGAGCGTGCGAGTTTGGTGTAGTCTGGAAAACACTGGACAGAAGAGGCGCCACAGCTTGTTGCACAGCTTGCGCGATTGTCTGGTTCAAATTGGCATAGAATGCGGCTTGTGCTTGTTGCCCAAGTGGTGTGTGTGGGAATTGGACGTGTTGTAGTAAATTCATCGCTGGAGTTGGTGTGTTTGGTATCTGCGACGCATCATCTCTTACGTATCCGGATGGAAGTGTATGCGATGATGGTACAGTGGGGTGTTCTTCATGCTGACGTTGGGGGTGTGCGACCTTCTTAATTGCTATGCTGTCCGTCTTCTTCTGGGGTATCTGTGTGGGCGCCAGTTCGTCATCCGATTCTGCTCTGTCCTCCTCTTCCTCCTTCTCTGACATGTCATCCTGCTCTGGCCCCTTCTCCAAAAAGCTGTCGAGCAGCGTCGTTTCTTTGCGACCCATCTGTCGCTGTACTCTCCTAAGATGACCTCGGTCCACCACTACTTTGTTTGTCCTAAAGTCGATTTCGTCGCTCATTGATTCGTGCATGCCTTCGTATTTGGCGAACAGGGATTCGAGCCTACCCTTGAATCTCTGCTGTTGTTTCTGCTTTGCGATGATGTAGTCCGGATTCGTCTCGTCTACTTCGACAGACTGTAGAATGCGCAAACGCTTGGCTGGGGGCTCCATGGTGGCTGTGACAATCGAATGAGCGAACGCCCCTCGGGGCTGGGCGATGCGACGACAAATTGGGCGAGATGTCTTGTAGAGTGTTTGTCGACGTTACGGCGGGGATTGTTTGCGCAGCTAGAACGCGAAACACAAGCTAAGCTGGGACGCGACTTTCCCCTCGCGCATGTGGGGCGCTTCCGGAGCTAGTGTCGGCTGCAGCAGATGACGCCTGACCATTCCAAGCTCAAAGCTCCAGCTTTACACTTTACATCTTGCCTCCTACATCTTGCACCTTGCACCTCGATTCCTTACGTCTTGGCACTCAAACATGCATGGACGTAAAAAATAGCAGCATGGCAAACGACAACAAAGCTCATGGCTTGTATTGCCAGAAGTGCCGGACACCCATCGACGTTGACGCCTCCATCGACCAGCTCAACCCAGCAGCTTTCAAGCTGCTCACTGGTATGGCCCACAAGTATTGGAACTGCTATGCACTAAACTTACTTTTGAATAGATTCAACAGTGACTGCACAACAGCAAAGCCAGAAGAACAACTCTCCCCGCCAATCTCGCCCCACCTACCCATCCTCAAGACACCAGACCTATGAGACGGCGATACAGTCTGCAAGGAATCCCACTTTCAAGCGCAATGTGCCATCTTCGAGGTTCCACCATGGCGGTCAGAATCCTGCCATGTCGTTCGTCAACGTGCACATGTCCGAGTCGATGATGGACCCACCTGAGCCATCGTCAGCACCTCTTCGCAGCGCAGATCAGCAAGGGAACACAGAAGCAGTACAGACACAAACAACGGCACCCGAGCTCTCACGACGAGCGAGCGTTACTGCAGGGTCAGGAACCGTTGGAGGTGCGAGCCTGGCAGACGGGCTGGAGACAACACAGCGTATGTTCGAGATACTGTCTGCACGCTCAGACATCGACCATCCTATATGCGTTGAGTGCACAGAGCTCGTTGTAGACGGTCTACAGAAGCGGCTTGGCGTAGCAACAAGAGAGCGAGATGCCTACGTCGACTATCTTCGCCGTGCCAACACGGACGTACCTAGCCCTGAAGAGGTCAAGGCGGCTGATGCAGCCCTAAAGTCTGCAAAGAAAGCTGAAGCCATCGCCATTGCAAACCTCGAGAAACTCGAAGCCGAAAAGGTGGATCTAGATGCTCAGCTGGCTGCCCTCGAGATTGAAGCTCGCCAGCTGGACCAGGAAGAAGAAGACTTCTGGCGAGACAGAAACGCTTTCAACTCTACCTTGACCGAGTTCCAGAACGAGCGCGATGCTCTCACAACACGACATGCCCACGACACACAAATACTGAACCAACTTCAGCGAAGAAGCGTCTACAATGACACATTTAACATCACCCATGACAACCACTTCGCCACGATCAACGGGCTACGTCTCGGTCGCCTGCCGTCACCCTACGTCGACTGGCCTGAGATAAATGCTGCCTGGGGCCAGACCTGCCTCCTCCTTGCCACACTTGCTGAACGTCTGGGTTACAAATTTCAAAACTACGAATTATCACCTATGGGCTCCACCTCCACAATCCTCAAGCTCGAAGTCAAGAACGGCGCTTCTGTTGCTGACGCCCGCGCGCCAACAGCTAGCTCCTCCACCGTCCAGAAGCAGCGTCTCGAACTTTACTCTTCAGGCGATTTTCCAATTAACTTTGGCTTCTTGCATCGTAAATTCGACACCGCTATGGTCGCATTTCTTGAGTGTCTGCGACAGTTAGGCGAATTTGTGGAGAATCAGGGCGTCGACGCAGGGAGTAGCTTGAGAGTGGGCATGGGCGGTCCAGGTGTCAAAATGCCTTATGATATTCGCAAGGATCGTATTCACGATCAAAGTATCAAGCTGGCGCTAAACAAGGAAGAGAGCTGGACTAAAGCATGTAAATACACGCTAACTTGCTGTAAGTATCTGCTCGCGCATGCCAACAACGTCGAGAGCATGGCAGCGCGGAGGAGATGAGCTGCTCCAGCGAGGCTGCGACGAGGAACTTGATCAAATGATACCCATGATATATTTATCACAAGCAAGGAAAGCTCGCACACAATCTCTGCTCTAGTTTGTAATTCATCGGCTCGAGCTGAGAGAACGTGACAAGAGACGTGGAAAGAGTCTCTCCGCGAACAAGACTGTTGTCACTGAGCAACGCACGTTGCATTAGTTTGTAAGAATCCTTGCCACAGGCTGGGATAGTCGAGGTAGGTCAAGTTGACGTTTGAGCGTTGCCAGATCTTGTATGATGGTCGCTCTTTCGCGGAAAAGGCACTCTACAGCTTAGTGGGTCCCACTGTGGGTTGGTCTGGACGTATCAAGGAGCAAAGCGATCTCGAAGAGGATGCCCATTGTTCGAACATAGGCCACCTGATCTAGATCTCTCTGCAGTACTGTTGACCGGTCTCCTCTCAGACTTTGAAGAGACGCAGCTTCCTTGCAAATGCATAGATCATGGCAGTTGGAAATCTTGACAGACGCATAGCGAAGAAAGGACTGATTCACTTCACTCCTTTGAATCCTTGTATACTGAGACTGCTGACAGCCGAAGTATTACATTTGGGCTGTCCTTTGTCGCTGAAGAGCACATGTCCGAAAATTACCGTGTCTAGCGCGGACAAATATGTAGGGGAAATTTTTGTGAGGATAGCGCAGGCCTACCCCAGATCTCTCCGGTTGTCCAAAGATCAGCTCTTGTTTCTACGCAACAAATGCTCCTCCAAACTCAGGCGGGATGACTTACAGTTGTCCTAACGGAAGAGGAAATGGGCAGCTGTTTTTTGGGGGTTCAAGTGATCTCGTAGGTGGTCTTGGACAGCGTGCGACGTAGTAGTGATAACAACGACGAACGAAGATCATGATGTATGTTATATAATCCATTTTAATCGACGTCTGACCAATGGGTATCGTGGAAGTTTGATATTTGCTTATCGCTTCCACTTTTTGAAATTGAATCTCCAGGTAGATTTACTCCACTCAAGATACAAGGGTGAGTGGTGGGACAAGTTCGAAATCATCTGGAATATTCGTTCTTCGTACCAGCAGAGCAACGGTCATACAACATGGGATGCCGAGTAGCCTGATCGCGACCACGTCTCCTTTGGTATGGTGTGGAACCGCTTCAAACGAATAGCTGAGTTGAACATGCCCCTAATATGTTTGGATCAGGGCGTAGAACACCAATTTGGGTGGCTGTAACAGGTGCTCGCTTGTATGACGAAGTATTTCTAATACCTGGCTGCGATGTTCCTGTGATACTGCGTCGGCTGGATAACGGGCAGTTTCAGCTCGTGGGAGATGCTATCGTTGCTGGTGCTGCTATGAAAGACGAGGTTTGGTCTCGACTGGGCCCCGAACATACTCAACAGATTGAGATTGTTTGATAAAGGAGTTTTTTTTAAGTGCATCTCTTGTATAATACGAAGTTGATACTTGTGATTCTAGAGCGCTGGCAACTACCTCTAAAAACGATGCTAAGGTCATGTTGTTATCTATTGCACTATGTGATGTCATTTCTTTTGTAATATGTCCAATTCATGACGTACTTGTTCTTTCTCGTCGTTTTTCAGCGACTGCCATCGCGTCTGTTTGGAAGTGCCTACTACAAACCTGAGTGTGACCATGGAGACATGACATGAAGTCGTCTCTGACACTGTACCTATCTTTTCCTCTAGGAACCCCTTAACATTTAGTACCTCTACCACTCCTTTATTTATATGCCTACATCTATCAAAAGCGCAAATCAACCACCACACTTCCACATCAGTACTAAAAGCACCCATGAACACTCCAAGTGCCCTCTTCAGTCGTCTTGCTCAGCCATCGTTCCATGTGCCACGCTGTTTTCCCTCTTTTTGGCGTCGATCCTTCCGAGCTAGAAGTGCTCTGCTGTCAGTATGTCAGTACTTTGGTGTCACCGATATCTCCAGTTAGGTATAACTGTACCAGTATGACTCCTTCATCGGCTACAGTTTCTCCTATATTCTTCTCGCCGGATCCATCTTGAGGTTGGTATTCAGACTGTAGTTTGAGTGAGCTCGTGGGACAACCACCGGTATTGCTTGGCAGGATTGCATGTTTTGGAAAGCAGTGGTGAGTGAGGACTTGGACTGGCGGACTTTTGAATTTGGCTGAAAGTTGTGGATTGAATTCGTTGCTTGCTTGGACGTAACGATTGAATATCTTGATCTCACCCTCATGATAGTTCATCTTTCTATTCTTTGGTTAAGTTGAGAACCGGAGTCCCAGGTCAACACGCTTGATCGCCAACCGGCCGGCACCTCGCTTGGAGAGGGCTGGACAATGAAAAGCTTTGCTGTTTCTGAATTTAGTACCGCGAACTGTAGCAAAGTGTTTGTTTCTAGGGATTGGGTTTAAGTCTTCGGTGAACAATTCTCTGTTTTGAGCAGAATGGTCACAAAAAACAGCTGGAAGCTCATATCGGCAGCTAAGACTTCTTTCTGGATGGATTTCCTTGCCACCTGAGCTTTAGCCCAGCCTCATTGGCCAGATTTGTCCCCATGCGGGCCGAGTATCCCTGATGATAATTTGAAGCAACCATGCCAGCTTTTGGCACAACTCGTGGTCTGTTGAGTAGATTGTACTACCAATTCGGGGACCCAGCAAAACTGCGTCAAGTTCAACTGCGACTCTATTGGTTATTTTTTGCCTTGCCACAACTCACCCAACCACGGTACGGCAACCCAGAGTTCTTCAGCTTGGCGTACTTCTGCTATTTAAGCAGCGTTCCCCGCGATCTGAGCAAACTTCTCTCCTCAAAGTAGAATTCTGCTTGTACCAGCTACAGCTATGCATCTTTCTTTTTAAAGATGACATTTTTGACGCAAAGATCGAAAGCAGAATCCCGTCTCCTTCTGTGCGATGATGACTTCGTGTCTGATGCACACTGTATCCATTCGCTGGGTTAGACGTAAGCGATTGAGAAGAAAGAAAGTTGGAGAAGGGTTTTGATCTAGGAGTTACTGGGGAGCCACAGCGTCATGATAGGCCAGCTCAACGGCGGCCCTTCGACCTGCAGACTTGGACTCCATCTGTTGAGAAGAAAGAAAGTTAGAGAAGAGCGTGTGGGCAGTGATGAATTGCACAAGCAAAAACTGAGCCCACAACAACCTCACTAGCCTATTAGAAAGAGAAGATGCCACGCAAGGAGAAGAAAGAGTTAACAGAATTAAGTTTGTCTATTGTAAAGTAGCTATACTATGTACAGGAAATTGCCAACTAGGGAAATCACATTTTGCTCATCACGAAAGGGGGATGTCAGCTTTTGAGGCAGGGCAGAAACCTGCCTGGTCCACAGTCATCTCATAGAAAGAAGAGATCTGCAGAAACACCAGCTATTTTGATCCAGGAGTCACTGGGGAGCCACAGCGTCATGGTAGGCCAGCCCGACGGCGGCCCTTCGACCTGCAGACTTGGACTCCAACTGTTGAGAAGAAAGAAAGTCGGAGAAGAAGGGAGCTTTAAGTACATGGCGAGGGTCCAATTCTTGAGGTAACAACACTGTTGCGCACCTTCTTGTTATCCAAGCAGAAGCTGTCGCCATGGCGTTGTACCTTGCATTCATTCATCTTCAACGGGAGGAGCGTACCCAGAACACATAATACCTCGGGCAACTTCTTTCCATATACTAGATTATGGAGACTGTGCGACTCAAATCTGCTTCAGTGGGGAAGTTCGACGCAACACCACAGATTTCAAGTACAGTTTATAACAGACTAAGCATACAGAACATGCACCTTTGCGTTATTTCTAGCTTCTCGGGTAGCCTCTATTGCATCTACTTGCTCGACAAATCTCTGCTCCAGGTCTTGTCAAGCCTCAAGCCACGCTAGCGTACGGAGCAACTGCCAGACATTCAGGCTGCTACTGTAACACCGCTTTGGAGTCTCTGCCTTCCTCGCCGAAGCCCTTTCTTTTTTCGCTTACATCTTCTAGAAAGTGACTGCAGCAAATGGACCATAAGCAGTATCTCAACATTTGGCACATTGGACAAGAGAGCTTGTTTTCGACGTCTTATGGTCGTACATGAAAGAAGATCAAGATTTGATAGTATATATTGTGCAAGATAAAAGCAGGATTGCCATATCGAAGCCTGTCCTTCCGCACCTTAGGAATCAGTGGATATTCACAATGATGCTCTTTACGTACGTGCAAAGGCTAGTGTCTCTGATCATGTGCTCTTACACGTCGTCTTACCAGAAAAACTTGATGCAAACCTAGCACTGATAGCTAATGCATTGAACACATACACCGAAACTTATTGATGTCTATAGATAATGAAACCGGCGTAATGACCATCAACGAAGCCCACTATCATAAGATCCTCACATCTTTTTTCTGTCAATTTGCTGCCACGTAGCTGGCACAATTCTTTCTTTGCCTCTTTTACTCGCATCTCTCGTGTCGAAGAAAGAAGCCAGCTACACAGCCCTGTTTCGTCAGCCACATAAACAATTCGTTACTTTGGCATGGTATCTTCACCTTCTGTAACGACCTTTGGGAGAAGCAGCAAAATTAATTCCAAGTGAATTAGAAGACACAACAAGCCAAGAAAGGTAACACTTACCACAGCTCATGCGCTAGCTTATAACAGGCATAGCGTGCACCGCTGCTGCCTATCGCAGCCTGACAGAAGATCCACAACGGACATATAATAGTATCGCACCTCACGTGTAAATCAACAATATTGTATACAAGACCAAAACATGGCTACTACACGACGACAACAGAAACGAAAAGAAGTAGCACCAGAACCTCCAGGATCGCCACCACCGAAACGACCACGACATGACGGCAACACGCGGTGTTCCTTCCTTGCCCTGCCTCGCGAACTTCGTGACGAAATCTACAAACACGTCTTGGGATCAGACAGCTCAGTCACCATGAAACAGCGGAACTTCATCACCAAGTCCGGACTCGTGGGAACCAACAGTCAGATCTGCGAAGAGTTCCTGGATGCCGTCCTCTTCTATGCCCCTGTCATCAACACCACTGTTCGCAATCACAACTTTGCACACGTGGTAACGTTCCTGAATCGTCTCTCCGAAGCGCAACTCAAAAGGTTTACATCCGATACCGTGGCAAAATCGGGCCCACGCAAGATCTGGATCACGCTTACCTATTCGCACACGAAACAAAGTACAAGACCGCAGTTAAATCGCTGGCTAGATCGGTTTGACGACCCAAATCGGAGGGGAGCGGAAATACAGTTTGAGTATGTCCTCGACCGAGCAAGTTGGCGCAACGGAGGCTACAAGCAAAGACCGAATTTCAGGGCAGCCGCTGGACCGAGAAGCAGTGAAGAAACGCGTAAGATGATAGTTGCATTGAGAGACACTGGAAGAGGGCTGTTCTATTCGTACATGTAATCTGTGTATTAAGCTACCAGATGTGCAGAGAAAACAGAGTGATAAGGGAAACTAGGATCTGTTGGTGAAGAGAAAAGCTTCAGTCTGACGCAAAACTTCTCTTCCTACCACAAATTGTACTTGTCAAAATGTATCGGTCGAATAGAAGAGCATTCGCACAGTCGACAAGTCTGTCCATTCGAGTTTCCATATCCCACTCCCGACACACTACCAGACTATAAGGCAGACATATCGATCCCATAAACGAACTCTTGTTAAGCGTTCGATTTATTTGCCAGGGCAGCCACGGCCCCATCCAGTGGAAATGGAGCAGCAATCAGCGTTCTAGCGGAATTTCAAGTCAGTCAAGCCCGTCAACACAGAAATGAACTGTTATGTTTCCAAGCTGCGGAACTTACACATTTGGACCGGGGGATGTTGTAGTCCGTAGCACACATTTTGTGGAGCTGGCAGAAGATGTTGCCTGCCGCATATCCATACTGCCTGAAGCAAGCTGCGGTGGAGGAGAAGCAGCAGTCGTGCTTGTCGTCACACTTTGTCCTTAGGTTAGCACTATATCAAAAGCCCAAGAGGATGAGTCGCCTCTTGAGGAGCAGTATCAAAGGAGAAGAACCTACCTGAGCATTGACGTCGCCAACACCGGGCGCTTTTTGCCTGGACTCGAGGCTAGCGGGACTGGCAGTCGCTACACCCAACATGAGGGAGACGATACCCGCGATGAAAATGGAAGACTTCATAGTGTCGGTTGTTTGGTAGAACTTGAAAGTTTCAAGGGTGCAGTGTGAACAAAGCGAGAGACTGTTTGGTGATGGAAAGAGTGTGATGAAAGAGCGTAGGCAAGCCAGATCTAATGAGAACGCTGGATGGTGAGACAAAATGCTGGCTGCTGAATGTCTTTATATACTCGAAAGACACACCGTTAGTAGGCCGTGGTGTCGATGATCTGACCTGATTTGTTGGTGCTAGGCATACTCTTGGCACATGAACCATATGCTGTATTTTGTTCCAACCTGATATTACGATCGTCTTGCATCTCTACCACATATCATGGTATCCTAATTCTTTCAAGGATAGTGAGGCTAAGTGTTAAAGCTCTGTGGTTCAGTCGGAACGACTGTTCAGTAAAGCAAACTGTCGTACGTTTCATCGGCTTTATCGCGGCGCAGCTTCCTCGACTAAGAATCAGTCACTTCCAACAAGCTTCAAACACTGTTATTTTCTACCCTACCAATATGCGCTGTCAAGCTGAGCATACTGGTACACTGCAAGAAATATTTTGTTCACATACCCGATGGATCTTACAAGACTGCCCACTTCAACGGCTAACGAATGCGTTCCCAACATGAACCATTATTTTTACTTATTCTGAAGGTCCGTTACAAGACGCGATTGATCGACCGAGATGGTGATAGACAGCGTTCGGTGCGATGCGTTGTGAAGTTTCAATGCGATGTTGGTTGGTGTGGTATGTGCTCTGCATCCGGTGCAAAGCGTGGCTTGACCTCGGGGCTACTTCCTAGAGAACCGATCTAAATGAGGCGATCTGAATTGACCTGCAACACCCAAACAAGCCTGCCCATTACGCTTTACAGCGTCTGTGCATCAAGCGTTTGAATTCGAGCGTAGTACTAGTGCGTGCTCAGAATCTTGCGATCGTCAAGTAAAGTTGGTACTCGCTTGGTCCACGTGTAGAAACGGCCCTTTCTCACAGCCTCGTTCCACGCTTGTTACCTGACCTTCGAAATGACAGAGAATCGTGAAGGTCGAAGAAAAAGGTATAAAGCTGCGATGAAGGAGGAAGGAGAAAAAAGTACCACACTCATTCTCCACCATCAGCTCCACATCCATACTCTTTCTACCACAACACACTCAAGTTCAAGATACTTCCTTCAAGATGCAGCTTTTCACCACTATCCTCTTTGCTACCATCGCCGCTAGCTCTGCCAACGCTATGGTACGTTGGATTTTGTTGATTCTTTCTGTGACCTCCAGAAGTCTACCTGTTGCTGACTTCAAGATCTAGTGCATGATTGCCGGTAGCATTGATCCCAACTGCTGCTGGGGTGGAAAAGACAACGTGGACGCCTGCAACCGACAGGGCGCCTGCAGCGTCGCCGGAGACACAGAGAACTACTGTGCCAAGTTCGGTATCACTCCTCAGGACTGTGTAAGTTTAGCACTCCACTGCTGTGTAGTTTATTGCTAATGTGATCGTGTTTTGCAGGACGCTGATTGCTGTGATACCCGTACGAAATGGGGAAAGCCTTGCCCCAAGGGAAAAAACGCCTGCGATCGCGAGACAGGATGCCCTTTCTAGAGTTTGAATATTCGCGACCTGGCCATACACCTGTGTAGGTGGTATGGTTGGTAAACTTATGCCATGTGGATCGAGGAAGAATGTTGGTGTACAGATGATGGTGGTTGAGTTCGCGGTGTCGGCACGATTGTGGTGGCCGGTGTTCCGTTACGCCGACTTCACTACTAGAAACATCATGGTACGCGCAGGAACGGTGGTCCGATTCATCGGCGGCCTTATCTATTACAGTTGGATTTTATATAAATAGCAATTACCCCAATCATCTCTTCTTCAGCAGCTTGATCTCTTTCTTTCCCCGTGTCTTCTAGCATCTTGTTCTTGACCTCACTACCTGTGGGCTCCTTGAGATACACCAATAACAGTTACTGCAACCAAATCTGAACTTTTGCATAATGTCGACCGCCTTCAATATCGCAAAAATTGTCGGCGTAACAGGAGCAGCATGGCTATCAGGTACGTCAAGTAGCAAACCCACCGCTCTCTCTCTCGTTGTCCCCGAAACTCCGACAACCCGAACATCTTCCCGCACCAAAATACCCTAACCAGAAACCAGGCAACGGCCATGCTCTCTCTTTAAACACCGTCCCTGCTGTCACCAAATCACTCAAAAATGATGGCCTCCCCGCCGGCAAAGCGGCCCAGATCTGGCGAAACGTCTACAATGCCGGGAAATCTCAGAACCCATTCGTCGCACTAGGTTCAGCCGCATCTCTAGGCTTCTGCGCATGGACAGCACGCAACCTCACCTTTGCGTCTAGTTTCAAGAATCCACGCTTATTCTGGGTTGCGGCTGCGCTGACGATTGGTATTGTACCGTACACGGCTGCTACGATGATGACGACGAACAACAAACTATTGAGGTTCGCGGAGAAAGCGGAGAAAGAAGAGTTGTCGAGTTCGGAAAGCAGTGAGGTTGGTGCTTTGTTGGAGCGATGGACGGTTCTGAACGGGATTAGGAGCTTGATGCCGCTTGCTGGAGCGGTCATTGCTGGCGTTATCATCATGGTGTAGATGATGGGAGATGGAGAACAGATTGTTTTATACGGTCGATGTAATAGTAAGCCTCTGAATTCTGCATTGTCATTGATGAGTATTTCAGGCGAAGAAATAACACAGATATGTCTCAAATCGTCCGGAGGATCGGCATAGCGATTTTCTTGACCACTTCGACTTCAGCACTATGCCTTCAAGTGTTGAATGTGCAAAAACGATTAATCGGTTTTGTAGTGCGTTGAGCGGACTATATCTCTCTTTCGACGTGAAACGGCAGGAGTAATCTGCAAAATTACGTTTCTCGCGCCGGTTTCCATTGAAACTACTGTCCATATCAATCATGCCTCATGGACGGCTTTTACAATTGAATCAGGGCTCCACCCCATCCCTGGTACAACAGTTCATGGAATTGTTCCATCAATGAGACATGTTCTTTACAATACTTCTACAACAACACCGCCAATATTCGCTCTAAAGAGAAAGATACTGATCCTTCCGATATCCTAGTTCCGCCAATACACCTCCCGACCTCCTACCACCCTTGAGCGCCGCCTCCATAGCCGGCGGCCCACAAATAAACACCATGCCGTCCCGAGTCGGCGTAACCTCCTCAAGCAGCTCTTTCGTAACACGACCCCTCCGCGATTTTGATCCTTCGGTTGGCTGGCTTACAGTGTACACCGCCTTGAACCTCCCAGGAAATTCTTTTTGGAAAGTGTCGAATTCACTTCTCAGGAGTATGTCTTCTTCGGTGTTGGCGGCGTAGACGAGTGTGATTTTTGTCTTGTCCTCTGGATTCCGCAAAATTCCTCGTGTAAGTTGGTAGACTGGAGTTATGCCGGCTCCGCCAGCGATGAGGGTCACGTGTGGTGTGGTGTTGGGTATCCATTGGTAGCCTTGGAGTGCAGCAGCGAAGAGAAGAGAGTCGCCAGGCTGTAGAGAGTGTAGGTGTGTGCTTTGCTTGCCATCTGGGTAGTGTTTGACAAGCAGTTCCAGTTTTCCGGTTTCATCTGATGCGGAGACCGGAGTGTATGGCCGTGCAACAGGGAACCATCGTCCTCTTGGCCATGAAGCTGTGAGTACGGCGGCTATATCTTTGTTAGTTGTTTCAAGATGATTCTGGGCAGGGATACATGCTTACATGTCAAAGAAAGCCCACTGATATCGCTGTCGTTTGGAAGTTTGAATCTCAAAAGTTTTGTGTTGTGATTGACTTGTTCGCTATTTTCGAGTGGTAACGAAATCATTGCTGGGCCACGACCGAACACTTTCGATGGAGATCCTGTGTCTGCGTGTACGCTCCGAACGAATGCTAGACTTGTACCGCCAATAGCAAGGCTAGTCAGGACGGTGGTGGGCCGAACGTATCGTAACGGAAGAGCTAGCATCGTGGGTACTAGATCTGATGTGTGATGCTCGTTGCTGTTTGTTATGAATCGAAATCTTGGGTTCAAGAGCATGTGATTTGTGCAATACAAGATGCAGGTAATTTTCTGGAGGTACGGCTCCATTTATATACTTCACTGTCCATCTTAAGATGTCGGCACTACCCAGCATTTTCACCGTCCCTGGATCACTAGTGGATCGATCCTTCACAGGCACCAGTCTAACGCCGGGTTTCTAGGCGACCGCAAGATGGTTCGTGCGGGGGCTGGGGTGTCTAATCCTCCGATGTTCTTGATGCGGCTAGCTTCCAAAAGCATCTCGGAAACGGAGCAACTCTCACAGGGCTGGCAGGACAGCCAATCACGTATCTGGAAACTCAGTCTATGCAAAGGTACGTACGCATGGGCACATTTCAAGTGACGACCACATATAACACAACCCATGAAATTTTGCAGCTTTGTTTCAGTACTGGTGCTATTGCGGATGCCGTGGAACGCGATGATCTGCGCTGTGCAGAAATCGAATGATGGTCGTATTAGGTGAGACGCGCCTAAAATATCGTAGTCGGGGTCTCGGGTTATCGGTTGTCCCAATAGTGGAAAGCCCGATCACAGCAAGAGCAGCTCACAACTCTTGCTACCCAATATATATGAATTCTGATCTCTCAAGTACGATGCAATTTTATTTTCTCATGGATTGCAGTAAAATCATCAAGCTCACAATCTCTCGGATATTACAACTATCGAGCCTTAGTACAATACTTGTTTCCCGCTGTTACCATCAAAAGCCTTTTCCCTCCCAGAAAATTCTTATTGCCTCACTAACATCTCTCTGTACCCTCCCTTCTCTCCAAACATCCTTAACAATCTCAAGCATGTCTGCCCACTCGTTTAGTGCCTTATCTTTATGTTCGTTTCCTGCAAAGTGAATCAACCAATCACCTCGCCGAGCGTATACATCCTCCATTCCTTCGTCCTCTATCTCGTTCCTCGTAGCGAAGTCCTCTGGTCCACCGTGCGAGTAGGCGTTGAACCAATGCTGCGGTACGAACTGGACCTGGTCTTTGAATCTGTCGTCTTTAAGGACGAGCTCCATGGCGGATTGCTCCGTGAACTTTAATTCAAGAGTTGGGTTGTAGTGCCGGAAGGCGAGGATAGCGGTGAAAAGGGAGACGCTCCAAGGCGAAACTCGAAGGAGAAAGATTCCGTTGTTGAGGCCGTTCAAATCATTTGTGACGAGGAGGTTTACTTCTGCTAGTGGTTTATTGGGATCCTCACTCCGTGGAACACCTGTGGCGCCCTGCTCGACGTTCGATCGTATCTGTGATCGCGCCTTCTCATTTCGACGCCACCACCTCGCCATGCCTGTCGGAACAGTCGGAGGTAGAAACGATGATGATGGGCGGCATTGGTCGAGAATGAGAGTGTCGCGGTCGACCCAGACTAGCCATTCTAAACGCTTGCCCTCGAGCTTCACCATCTCCTTGAGGAGAATATCCAGAACGAATGCAGGTTTGTTCCACAGGTCATCCACCATTTTGTCGCAAAGTACGTGTACCTCCGTGCCGTGCACAAGTGCATGTTCGAGATGAGTAGAGAGGGCTTTGGTATAGTGTTCGTTACCCGTTACCCTCAAGACCACCAAAGTTTGCGGTCAGGGTCGCTACTCGTATATGTGGCGTGGAGAACGGAGAGTATTTGGCACATGTAGCATGCTTCTCAACAGACTTCTTGAGCAAATTCAGAGAGATTAGTGGAAGACAATGCGTGCCACCATATGGGTTGAACTGAGGAATAGGCAAAGGCCGTGGGCGCGGAAAAGGTACGGAGAGAGAGTTTAATAGAGTGTGGAAACGGTTCCTAGAGGGTGACGATGGACGAACAAGATTGACAAGTTCCACAACGAGGATGAAAATGATTATTAAGAAGAACATCTTGACGTATATCGGCCGGAGTTTGACAGATGCTAGGGGACGCATTTTCGAAACAAGAAGAGGAGAACCGGGAAGGGGTAGGGCAGAAAGAAAAGTCTCGACGTGTAATATAGGCAAAGACATGTAGTTCTGGACAGAAATTTTCAGCAAGGCTGCTAGCTGGTTTTTAACTCTAGCATAGTGTCGTCAGTGCGGCTCTGGATCTTGGGTGACATACGCGTCTGAATCGCCTGGCTATGCTTGTTCATGATATGAAACCATTGTCTCGATGGACGTACTCGCAAGCGCGGCTTGTGTAGTCGTACTAGAACCCTAGAGCATCCTTGCGCCAAGGTATCAACTGCGGCGACTGTTTACTGTACATTATCTGGTTGCGATGTATGACATTCGTTGCGCAAGTCAAAAAGGGTTGCTGTTCTGTGCTCCACCGTCCTATGATCCGTTCAAACTTTCATCTTTACCCTTTTGGTGATACATCATCAGCCGGAGGAGTGTACCAAGGATTGCTTATGGCTGTAGGTATGGATTGATGTGGTACTGCCCGGGGAGAATCGAGAGATCTTGGACGACTTGGCCTTGGCATGCCGAGCGCTCTTGTTCAGCGCCTGACGGTGGATGAGCATTCAGAAAACGTAAGGCAAAGGTTAGTCACTGCGTTACGTCAACACAAGATCTCCTCGCCAAAATCAAGCCCGTTGTACTGTCTTGATCGTGTATAGTGATGATGCTGAATTATTATTACTATCTTATATATTGTGCTGGCAACGCAACTACCCTCTGTGCAAAATAGTGTCCAGAGGGTTCTTCTTTTTCTCACCAATCTCCTTCTGCATTTGCTTCTTCTTCTCCTTAGTGGGTAGGCCCCTAGCCTTGAGTCCACGCTCCTTCCTCAATTTCTTCAAAGCTTCCTCTGTCAGGCCTTGTCGCATCATCTGCTCCACTACAAGCGTTTTGCGACTACGCTTGTCACCAATACCAATGATGATGCCGGATATAATGTTGCAGGTCAGACTGCATGCAAGAATGACAGCCGTGAGAGCCTTAGGTCGGACTTTGTAGTAAATACCCCACGTAGTGCCTCCCAGAGCGATCTGGAACATGGAGTGACAGTCAAGCAGGACGACGATGGTGATCAACAGTCGGATAGAGAAAGCGTGATGAGTGTAAGTCTCGTGCGGTCGGTAGAAGGTGTGCGACTTTGCTAGCTTGTTCTGATGGTATTCGAGCTTCTTCTGCTCCTCGTCTGTGAGGACAGGTGCTTCGATGGCGATTTCCTCTTCAATCTCCTCCGCTGTGTCGTATGGGGTTGATTGAGGCGGCATGGTTGGTAACTCGTTGTGGTCTTTAAGCTGCTTCAACCCGCGCTCTTTTCGCAGGCGCCAGGTTCGGTGTGCAAACCAAGCAACGAATGCCATGTGGTAGGTGTCGTATAAGCGGAAGGGGAACATGGTAATACCAACTACGCAGAACAGGGCTGTAAGGACTTGATCGCAAATCTCGACAAAGTAAGCTTGACGACCACCGACAGAGATCCAGCCGATCAAGAAGAGGACCCAGGCAGCTCCCCAGAAAGTAATCAGGAAGAAGTAGAGAGTGACGATAAGGCCCAAAGGATTGCGGCAGTAGCGACCAAAGCCGCGCATAGTCCGCTTGAACTTTGCTCGACGTGAGTGTAGCAGATGGCGAACATGGTCGTCCAAGGCATCCTTCTCCTCATCAGTCCATCCAGGTAGTGAAGCGCCGTGTGGCAGGACGGCAAAGTGATGGCCAGGTCCTTCTTCAAGCGTCGAGAGTGTGGAATCGATAGTGTCGGTCCTACGGAGTTCTCCACGAGACGCTTGTTCGTGTTCGCCTGGTTGCGTCATGTCAGTCAATCTGTCGTTGCGACTAGCCCCTCGGGTAACGGTGCCCATCTCTTCGTCAGACGACTCAGATGCTGATTGCATCAGATCATACGTCGGCTGGCGGTTGTAGAGCCATGGAAGGTTGGGCAAGAATAATGAGTTCTGAACGTTATTCAGTGTAGTCAGAGCAGATACTTCGGGGTCTATATCATAGTCAGCAGCGAATCTGAAATAGAAAGACGCATACGTACCAATAACATCAAGCATATCAACCATGTTGGAATCGATCTCATGGTCTTTCCGGTGGTGATCTCTGCGACGAAGATTGATGGCCGAGCTCATTCTATTCATGCCTGGTCTCCTCTTGCTGCCGTTTCGCGAAGGCGGTGGTCCTGCACCGCCATTTCCAGTAACCGTCCGCGACGCCTCTTCGTACAAGGGTTGCAGAGGCGTGGTAGCCGTAGGGTGATGCCTCAGTTCATGCTCTGCATCCAGTACTGCGGCAGATGGGCGCTGAGGTTCAGAGCTACTTCTCCTACGGTTGCCCAGCCAGCTGTTGTCGCTTGGTGGTTGCGGTCGTGGTTGTGGCACTTGCTGCGCCTGTGGTATTGACTGCAACGGGTGTGCAGCCGGTACAGGCTGCGCAAGCTGGACAGTCTGGCCTGTGGAGGGTCGTCGTATGCGGATGGAGCCGGTGCGTGTTCGAGTGATTGGGACAGCAATAGGTGCTGGTGCTTGAGGCTGTGGCTGTGATATCTGGGTCTGGGTCTGGACCTGGGGTTGGGGTTGAGGTGGGGGCATCTGCGTCGTTGTTGTGATCGTGGGGTGGGTGACTGTAGTGGAGTTGGGCCCATGGGTGGTCACAGCTGCCCCTGGCCCAGCTGAGGAACTCGTCGTGGTCGTAGTATGTGGGCCTGAGGTCGTGGTAGTGGATGTTGTGGCCGACACCAGCGGGTGGCCGGATCCATCAGAGCGTCTGTCAGCCATGATCTCTCAACAAACAGACACCGTGGGAAGGCGTTGTTGTTGGAGACACGCACCCTTTGAAAATCGGGTGTTTTTGCGGAATCAGTAGCGTTGAGCTTGGGGCGCGCGGGATGATGTAGGCGCCTCTAAAAGCACGTTCCGGCCGCGACCGGCTTGTCCTGTTTAGCTCGTTGTCCACTCAACGGTACGTATGCCTCCTTCAACTGTGGTGCGCTTTAAAACCGGGACAGTAAACTAGTGCAGCAGAAGAAGGAAAATGCGTCTGCTATATCTCTGAATACACGGTGAAGTCGGGCGCATGCTATCACGCCCAACTTCCCTTTGCCAACTCACGTCATATCTCCAATCGCCGCACAGGCCGCATTTCTCGTAAGGATCTACGGATCCCCGGCCAGAGGCTTACGATAGGGCGCCGCCGCATGCATCCTCCAGCCTCCGCGCTCAAGCAACATGTCCAAGTGGCGAACTCGCGGATAGCCTGCGTTTCCGTAACCCGAAGAGTGGACTAAACAGCACCGGCAACCCTGTGGGAAGTCTCACGGCAAAGACTACATCCTACTAACGATTGCACCTGCTGTGAACGAGGCACCAATTTTAATCAACCAAACTGGGTCCGTTGTCGCTGCTATTGCGTGCCCAGGTGCAGCGTATGCTTGAATGCATAACCCAGGATTTCAAGCTTTGCGGCCTTGGTACTCAAAAAGCACTCTCCCCGGTGTTTCAGGAACCCTGATGGGCAGTAGTGTAGCGAGGCCTTGGCTTGCGTCAGGGCTAGGCTGAGCTGAGAGCTCTTGTTCTGACAACGCCGAATGCGCCAGCGACTCCTAACCCTCTACCATTCTTATCCTACAACCTACGCGAAGATGAGAGTGTCTCGCGTACTACCTGCCTTAGTGGCGACCAGTCATGTCGCCGCTATGCCCCAATTACGTGCACAATCGCAAGACGTTCTCAAGGCACCGTCCAGGCCTATTGGCGTTGGCCATTTTAGCGAATGGAGTCGCGCAACGAAAAAGGCGTTCCTGATGGACTGGCAGGCTGGCAAGTCAGCAGAATGGACTATTGTCATGGGGAACGAAGGGGGAGACCTGGATTCTATGACAGCTGCAATCACCTGGGCATACCACCTTGACCACTCTACCGAGAACGATACCCACCCCGTCAAAGCCATCGCACTGCTCCAGACTCCTTCCCACGCCTTGGATCTTCGTCCAGAGAACAAACTTGCCCTCGACAACTCGCAGATGACAGTAGGGCACGAGGACCTCTTGACATCTGACGAAGTCCCTGAAGATCCTGAAACACTTGCCTCAAAGCTTAAAGGCATTATACTCGTAGACCATGGGGAACCGCTGCGCAAGTGGCGCGACGCAAAGATCCTGAGTATCTTTGACCATCACAAGGATCGCGGCACCGCGCCGGAGGCTTCGCCACGCATATTCGAGAGGGTCGCGTCTTGCACGACTATTGTTGCTCGCGAATTGCTCAACGAGCTCGAAAAACTCGACCAAGAATACCATCTGAATCACGAATTCCTCGAGCTGATCCTCTCTGCCATCGCCATCGACTCTGGCGGTCTAACTTCCGACAAGACAACCGACGAAGACATCGAAGTCTCGAAGCGCATTCTCGCGCGCTCCAAATGGGCCGGCGACAAACTCTCCAAAGTCATGTCCGAACTCGACGACGAGCTCTCAAGCGCTCAGAAAGACATCTCTCACCTCAACCTCCGCGACCTGCTGCGCCGCGACTGGAAAGGCGACCTCATCGACACCCCGTCCCCACGCACCCCCACCGTCTCGCTCGGCTTCGCAAGCATCCCCTATAGCATGGACGATCAGATCAAAAAGACGGATTTTGCAGAGCTCTTCGACTGGTTCGCCGTGCATGCCGCCTGGACCGCCGAAGCTGGAGTCGACATCAGCATCTGTCTGAATAAGTACAAGGTCAAAAACAAGAAGACGGGCAAGAAGGAGAAGATTCGCGAAGTTGTGCTTACTGTGCGTGACGATGTGCGTGTGGATCAGGAGCAGGCCGATGCGCTGTTCAAGGTCGTCAAGGATGCGCTGGAGAATAACAAGGAGGGGATCGAGCTGAAGCCGTGGCATAGGGCGGATGAGCTGAGTCCTAGGCAGATGGTGTGGACGCATCAGTCTGGTGCGGGGCGGAAGGTGTTTAGGCCGATTGTTGAGGAAGCTGTTTATGACTGGGACAAGGTCGTCATGGAGCTTTAGAGTACTCTGCTACTGGATCGAAGGGTACATATGAATACGCTAAATTAGATGCAATGTACATGCGAACAACCATGTTTGCCCTGATATGGGGCGCTTTGATACACGAATATCACAGTGCGTTTTGACAGTTGCAAAGTCTAAAAGTGTGGTCATCAATCGTTCTGCTATCCACGTGACTTCAACCCTATCTTCACCAAACGAGATCAAACCCCAAGAGCGAGCCTATACAGGCAAGCTCAACCAGAAGAATCTCGAGCCTAGTAAAGGTTCAGGGATGTCGTGTAGACTACAGTATATGAAATCAAGAACAATTCCCCGTACAAACGCCGTACAGTCTCGTAACACCCTGGGTATATAACGAACGAACGCCCAAAAAGAAAACTCCATGTTATCCAGTCGTCAAATCAATAAATCTACCGTGGCCTGACGCTGCGGGTCGTCGGTTTTGCGCGCGAGTTGTTGTTCTTTGGCGACAGAACCTCAGCTGGTGCAGTCTTTCGCGATGCTGCACGTGTTGATCGCGCAGCTGGTGCAGATGGTTTGGAGACTGCGGGCTGCTTCAGTGTAGTGGCTCGGACTCGTTTCTTCGGCACTGCGAGGTCGGCAGAGGCGTTCTCTTTATCTTCGCTAGCAATCTCGTCGCTGCTGCGCTTCTTGCCACGGGTTGTCGTGGGTGCCTTTGTGATAGACCTGCTAGGCGCATGCTTTGGTGCGGGTTTGGGTGCTACTTTGGGTGCTTCCTTGGCAGTCCCTGGTCGAGAAGTGGTTGTGGCAGGAGCAGCTCGAGTCTTGCGAGCAGCTGGGGCGGGTGCAGGTGGTTTCTTGGCAGGTGCTGCTTTGACTGGAACAGGCGCAGGCTTTGCGGGAGGCGGTGGAGGCGCGAGAAGTTCCATGAGCGGCGTTTGGCGTTTGGTGGCTGGGACACGGTTGACGCGTCGCTCGAGACGCGACCGGAGACTGGCACACTGTGCTTCGCACATGGCGCGTAGTTTCTCTTTGCGTGCATTGACTGTTGGATGTCAGAAGAGCTTTGAATTCCGTACCAAGAGCGCCTTACTCTCAAGATCAAAGTTGGCAAGCATGGCAGCTTTAGCCTCCTCAGTTATAGGAGCGACCATGGTGAAGGTGGTGGTGTAAACAACGCGTAAACACGGCTAATTCGCTATCGAAGAGAAGAATTGAGAGCGTGAATCGATTCCAGAATGTAATCCAAGCGTCGAGAGAGGTTTGAGTTGTCTGGCGGCGCCTTTGGTGGTGGTTGCAGATTCGTGTGTTGGTCTGAAGTGTGGTAGTTGAGGGAAGGAACGATAGACTTGGAGGGACTTTGTACTCGCGCTAACTCTTCCTATGATTGAGCGCACCACGACGTCAGCAAAGGCGAGAACCGCAAAAACCGTTCTTACTGTGAGACTATCTAGAAACGTGGGAGAGTCTCAGTGAACGATGAAAATGCTGATCTGGGGATTGCATCGGTAACATTCAACAGAGTAGGTATCACCAATCGCCCGCGCACTCACGTGCCCAATTAGCTCAGCGCCCGCTGCTTGGGGCGGCGGACGTAGCTGGAACCTCCGACACGCCGCCTTGAGCTCATCATCAACATCACCTACCTTGCCGCTTCACCAAACAACTACCAACAGACAACCGCCAAGATGGTGTTAGAAGCTACTATGATCGTGTATGTTTCGTCCATGCGTTCTCAAAGTACCCTACTGAACCAAGCAGTGTGGACAACAGCGAAGCCAGTCGCAATGGCGACTACGTGCCCTCAAGATGGGAAGCAGAGTCTGACGCCGTAAACCTTATCTTCTCCTCGAAAACGAACGCGAACCCAGAGTCTTCCGTCGGTCTCATGAGCATGGGCGGCAGCACACCAGAGATCCTCACAACGCTCACCACAGACATCGGCAAGATCCTGGACGGCTTGCACAGGACCAAGATAAAGGGCAGCTCGCACTTTGTGACTGGTATCAACGTGGCAGCAGTATGTCGAGCCAGAAAATGAAGACCTTGCAGAGCTAACAAGTCACCAGTTGGCACTCAAGCACAGGCAGAACAAGTCGCAAAAGCAGCGGATAATCATCTTCAACTGTAGCCCCATCGAGGAGGACGAGAAGAACTTGATCAAGCTGGCTAAGAAGATGAAGAAGACAAACATCAGCATCGACATCATCGCTTTCGGCGAGCTCAGTGACGAGACACTGAAAAAGCTCCGCGCTTTCAACGAGAACTCGCAGAGCGCAGAGGGATCCTACCTTGCAGAAGTACAACCGAGTGGCAACTTACTCAGTGATGCGCTCGTCACGACTCCCATCCTTGGCGGTGACGGTAGCTCTGGAGGTGCAGGTGCAGGATCTTCCGGAGGCGATGCTGGCGGCTCAGGTGGAAATGACTTCGAGTTTGGCGTAGACCCGTCAGTGGATCCGGAGCTGGCGTTGGCACTGAGGATGAGTTTCGAGGAAGAGAAGGCGCGACAAGAGAAGGACAAGAAGTCGAAGGAGGGCGCCGAGGGCAAGACAGAGCTCGAAGGCATTGCGGAAGGTGATGAGAAGCAACCTCTGTTGGGCGACCAGGGAGAGGGGAGCGGGAGCAAGGACAAGAAGAAGGATGATGACGACAAGATGGACACAGCATGAGGCGCAATCTGTTCGTGTACACGACACTTTGAAGGCGATCACGTCTGGGCTGACAGGCCCACGTTGATATGAGCATTGATGGCGCCGACATCTAGAGAAGATTGGCGCACACCATAGCAGCTTGCATGGTTGAATGAGATTACGATAAACGTCACGCCACAAGTCTCCCGTTTGATTTTGCGGTTACAGACTACTGATCAACACTGTCCCTCTGTCCTTCTATATGTTCGGCGACTCTAGACACATTCCAACGTCGTGTTGGCTCTCTGATAGTACGTTGACTTCCTGTAGACACCTGCGATCTGGCGGTCCCAGCTCCCAGTTGAGACCTTCAGGCGTCCTGTTTCCTGCCACGGCACTTTGATCCCAGCTGGGCAGCGGTACCTCTTGTAGCTCAGACCATTCTTGAGATGCTGTTACTACCGCCGTTCGTTCATGACGTTCTGCGTGTGCTTGTCCAGTATCCAGTTCGAGCTTCACCCCCTAACCTTGATGAATCCGTCCAACCCCCTATCGAACTTCTCACATCGGATCGGCATCTCCACTGTGTAAAAGGGATTCTTCATGACAAAGTCTGCGAAAAGCTCATACACCTTCTTCATCATGGTATCCACATTCGGCTGCTGCGGCTCTGTGATCAGCAAGAACTTGGTCCCTGTCTGCGTCTGAAAGCATTGTATCCTGAAGTGGCTGCTCTCCATGACCTCGATACCCGTGGGCCGGTTAGGAAAAGGCGAGGGAGCAAGCATGTTGTTTTGAGGCGTGATGTAGGGGACGCGCGGTGTGGGGGACAATTGCGAGGTGATGGCGTGCATGCCGTGGAAGGATCCAGCGAGGATGAGGTAGTCGTTGGAGGTTAACTTGGACAAGCCGGTGTGGAACTCGCGGTTGTAGATTAGACCGCCTGATTTGGATACTATCATGAGGGCGAACACGACCCTGGGTTTGTTAGTGAAGTTCAAATACAAGGCTTTGGGCGGTGGATGCACGTACATGGTGGTTGATGGCGGATTGCTGGGCAGTCGAAGTATGTAGTGGTGGTTCTCGCAATCTCTTAAGGTGCGCAACGAGTGCTTCAGGGCACTAATTCACAAGAACGCTCAAGAGTGGGTATCGGTTATGGGTACCTGGTGTAGAAGCACGGAACTGAGCCGTGGGCCGTTGTCGCGATGTTGTCGTGTTGCGGGGAGCGCCCCACACTGGCTGCAGCTCGTTGTGTTTGCTCAGTCACCTCCCCAACCAAGGTCCACCCTCACTCGGACAGCTCCGACCCAACTTCACTTACCTCCCTTGGCCGCCGTTACTCGCGCGTCTCGGCGTCCCTTTGTTGACCGACCCCGCCGCAGACACCACTCGAGCAGCCACTGCCTCGTACCACCACAGCGTCCGCGCGTCCTCCCCGTCGGTCGAAGCTCGTAGCCTGAAGCTCCCAACAACATGGCGAACCAGTCGATACTCCGAATCACCCGCGAGCTCAGCGAAATCCAAAAGGGCTCTGACCTCTCGCTCGCAGTCGCCTGCCGCGATATCGACGTACGCCATGTTCGCGCCCTCATCATCGGCCCGCCAGATACGCCCTACGAGTTTGGCTTCTTCGAGTTCGCCGTGAAGTTTGGTAGAGAATATCCCACAAAAGCACCCACCGTGCTGGCAATCACTACAAACGGCGGGCGAACACGGTTCAACCCAAACATATACGCTGCTGGCAAGGTGTGTTTGTCGATTCTGGGGTGAGTGTTTCCTGGGTTGCTATAGCTCTCTTGAAGCTAAACGTTGTAGTACATGGCGTGGTGAGCGTGGGGAGGAATGGTCGTCTGCCCAAGGTCTCGAGTCGATTCTCATCTCCATCCAAAGCTTGATGTCCAGCAACCCCTACGAGAACGAACCCGGCTTCGAAGACGCCAATTCAGACTACGACAAGAAGAACCAGGAGGCCTACGTCGACAAGATCCAACACGAGTCACTACGCATATCAGTTGTTGAAAGACTGGAAGAGTACCTGAACATCAATCGGGAGAGGCCGGCTGTAACCGTGTACAACGCAGAGGAGGATTATCAGTCGGGCCGGGAGGATGCTCCTTTTGAGCCATTCAAGGATCTATGCAAGCGACGGTTCCTCTGGTACTACCGCTCCTATCTAGCACGAATCGATGACGCGGCTGCGAAGCACAAGGATGGCGACCGCTTTGAGAAGATGCCGTTCGAAGGCCCAGGGAACACAATGGAAGGCGCCTACCAGTACACAACTCTCAAGGAGCGCATCAATCTCATCTTTGAGACCCTGAACCATGAGATGGTCGGATGGGCTCTGGAGGGTGCATCGGCCGTTCAGAAAGAGATGAGCATCGCCAGCAACCTGCAGCGGCAGTTCGAGCAGATTGTGGAGAAGTACAAGAAGAACGACACTGTCACGCTCGACCTTGACCTTGTGGACAAGAATCCCTTCGTATGGCAGCTAGTTCTCTTCGGCAGACCCATGACGAACCTCGATGGCGGCATGTTCAGGATCCTGCTATACATCAGCCCCAGATTCCCAGATGTACTGCCACGCGTGCGCTTTGAGACACCGATCTTCCATCACCGCGTGTCTCCTGATGGCATCCTTTGCTACGATGCTGCGCGAAAGGACGATATGCGGTCTCACATTGAAGCCATCATCGGAGCCATTGAAGAAGAGTCGCCCGCTTATGATCCGCGAACGCTCGTCAATCCTGAAGCCGCCAAGCTCTTCTGGGGTGCACCTGATGAGAAGAAGCTGTACAACCGTCGTTTGAGGCGATCTGTACAGGACAGCGCTGAGTAAGTTCTCTGCGCCCTACGTATTCTTATCGTCCCTGTTATATCTTCTTAACATCTCTCAGGAACTGCTTTTAGTACGATTGTTCGAGGCAAGCATCAGGCTGCCTCAGGTTATGACATTACGGCCGATCAGACGGAAGATTGATTATACAGCACATTGATACCCTACGCATGACCTCTAGGTTTCTGCGGCTTGCATACTCGGCGCTCATAATGGGACTGGCGCACAGCATACTCGGACACCATAGCGTGGGCGTTGGTCATTATGACAATCAATTTACGAATGGAGACGATGAATCTGCACATCCTCTCAATTTTGCCCTAGACTTCTCGATATCTGGTAAAGTGATGCAAGCGGACTGACTGCGGCGTACTTGCGTAGTCAGAGAGATGCCGTTCCAAGCCCTCGAAATGGCCAGACCCTGGTCAGTTGCGGGGACTAGTCCCTGCGCGACATCTCTCCACCGAGCTCTCCGCAAAACGATTCCCTCTCCTACACCACACCCAATCGAACACCAGCGAACATGTCGGCGTCGAAATTCCAGTCTCTAGGCAAGGTGGTCGTTGTAGGCGGTTGTGGGTTCCTCGGTAGCCACATCGTCAGCTACATCGTGAAGCGCCATCCCGAAACTCAGATCGCGGTCCTAGACTTGCGCACCAACTCGAACCGTCACACTAGCAGTACAGTTTCGTACCATGATGGCGACATTACCGATCTTGCAGCTATGCAAAGCCTCTTTGCTCAAATTAAGCCGGACGCTGTCATCCACACCGCTTCTCCCCACTTCCACTTGCCCCCTGCGGTCCACGACAAGGTCAATATCGAGGGTACTAAGAACCTCCTGAAGGCGGCGCAAGATGCGGGAGTAAAGGCTTTTGTGTACACCAGCTCTGCCAGCGTGATATTTGGTGGAAGTACCGAGCTCATCAACGCGGACGAGAAGTGGCCGTTGGTTACTGGAGATGCGCAGCCAGAGTACTACACTACTACGAAGGTAGAACTCGATATCAAGAACGCCTGAGCTTAGTGTTAACTCTTTCTTTAGGCCTACGCCGAGACCTACGTCCTTGAGGCGAACCGCAAGCCAGAGAGCTTCCTCACCGCTGCGATCCGCCCTGCAGGCATCTTCGGCGAAGGAGACGTGCAACTGCTTCCCAAGATGGTGACCGCGTACAAGGACGGAAAGACCAAGTACCAAGTCGGCGTGAACGACAACCTCTTTGACTTCACATA
Source organism: Neodidymelliopsis sp. IMI 364377 (assembly GCA_027946375.1). Taxonomy (NCBI): domain Eukaryota; kingdom Fungi; phylum Ascomycota; class Dothideomycetes; order Pleosporales; family Didymellaceae; genus Neodidymelliopsis; species Neodidymelliopsis sp. IMI 364377. The sequence continues at coordinate 180,919 of JAPEUT010000014.1, forward strand.
CGTTGAGAACGTAGCGCACGGTCACATTCTGGCGGTGCTGGCTCTGCTCAGCACACACAGTTTCTTGCCTACTGTTCCCATTGACACTGAGCGCGTCGACGGCGAGGCCTTCTTCATCACCAACGGCGAGCCTGTCTTCTTCTGGGACTTTGCGCGCGCGGTATGGCACGAGGCTGGCGACCGTCTGCCTTTGAAGTCGGTGTGGCATCTGGACGCTGGGTTCGCTAGCATGATTGGCTTCTTCTCAGAATGGGCTATGTGGGCCATGGGCAAGACACCTAACCTGACACGGGCTCAAGTCAGGTACAGCACGTTGAAGAAGTACCACAGTATCGCAAAGGCAAGGAGCAGGCTGGGCTACCGGCCGATTGTTAGTCTGGATGAGGGTGTGAGGAGAGGTGTACGATACATCATTGAGCAAGACGAGAAGGCTGGTCAAAAGAAGGGACAGTAGACGATGCGCAGTGAAACGCACAACTCAATGTAGCATTCCACCTCATAAATATTGTAATCTAATATACCCTCTGCAAGTAGACACACACACGCCCCTCAGGTTCATGGTCTGCCCCACGATAGCCTCCCCCTCCAAGCTAGACGTAGATCCGGACCAACTCCGGCAAACCGTCTCTTAACACTCGCTCCCGTCCACCATCTTTCCTGCAACCCCGCGCGCAAATCACACCATGGCCGTCAACAACCAACATGAAGTATGTCGAACCACCCGGCGCTGCCCGAGTCAGCATACTCCGCCCTCGGGCTGCCCCCCAGTGTTGTCAGGATCCTGATGAACCCTAAGCCTCCTCCGCCCAAGACAGTGGCCCCAGAGCTGCACCAGAATGCCACCGACTTCACCGAGCGCCTTCCGGAAAACCAATCGCACATTATGTTGTACGCAGAGCTGCTGCTGCATATCCGCACCATTACACTATTTGCAAGCTTGAGAAGCCATCACAGCAGAGAAACTAAAGCGCGACTTGATGCAGATGGGAACCTCATCACCGTGTCGCATGAAGGATACAAAGCCACAATACGACTCCCGATCCAAGTCGAAGGGAAAGGCGATGCTGCGCTTGAGCTGCCTGCGCAGCCACCGAGCAAGGAGCTGACGCTGCGCCTTCAAATGGAGGAGCAGGAGGGTAGCGACATGCTGGGGCTTATGGCTGAGTCGCGCAAAGCGAATATTGTGCCGTGGGATGGCGTAAGCTTGAGTAAAGCCGAGGGTATTGAGATAAGGTGTAAGAACTGTGAGGGCGTGGTGCTGAGGAGGGAGACGGTGAAAGAGTGGAAGGACTTGCCGAACGAGAATTGGGCAGAGATGATGGATTTCTGGCACTGCCATAAGCCGGACGAACATCATCTGCATGATCATACACATGAAGTTGGAGAACAGAAAGGGTACGCTGCAGGGAATCGCCTGAAAGCGACACTAGGAATTGGGTTTGTGGATCTCACAAGCTTCTTGTTCAAAGAGGAGGATTGTGAGGGCGCAAAGGTAAGATGACTCTTTCCTTGCAATTAGATTAATGTGGAGTGCGCTCCTGGGCGCAAAGAAGGCAGATTGGCCGATACCCGTGGCATTCTCGTCGATACAATCGCCCCAGATTGACGATAGCTCAACGAATACCCTCAGCGCCAGACAGTCCTCTTCTTTCGGTTGATGGGCTACTGACGTTGCTGGGCGAGCGGTCTTGCATTTCACTGTCTTTACACCCTGAGGTTCTTGGGACTGGCAGGATAAGCTTAGGCTACATCGAACATTGTGGCTTCAATGCTCGTGAATACAAAGTACTGACGCTGTACAGGCCGTTTTAGATGAAGACCAGTCAGCTGCAGCAGTTATTTGCAAACATTGTGGCCAGACCTTGGGTGTACAAGACACATCATCCGACGGCTGGCGAATATGGAAATGGTGCCTGAGCATTTCCGCTGGGCCAAGCTCAACATCCTCATACAGCACATACAGCGTTCAGAAGTGGATATCAGCACGTCTGCTTTATCTCATCGACAACTGCGGCGTCCGTAAATTTCACATTCACCCTCCACAAAGGTTATCGAGGCCTTCAACGTTAGCATCGCCCTCGACACCGCCGCCTCCGACACCCTCGATACTTCTGTGGGTCTTTACACCAGACCTCATGTTCTCCTCTTCTATTCCACGACCACACCGCACAGATCCAACGCGGGCGGTCAAATGCTTTTTCAAGAAGCAGACATGGACGCCTTTGCAGCCAGGCGAGCCGGAGAGCGCAACGATTGAGGACGTCGAGTTTCCGGCAGAGCTGTACGGGGAACTAGAGAAAAGCTTGAGCGAGAGTCAGCAAGTGCTGCCCGCGACGGCGAGGAAGTTTCAAGAGTGGGACGTTGCACTTTTGGAGAGGTTCGATGTTGGTGAGGAGCTGCTTGGGGGAGATGAGGGAGTAGAAGGGACAGGTGAAGCAAGTGAACTTGGTCTGGAGGCTGAGGATGAAGAGAGAAGAGGTAGGAGGACAAAGAGATGATATGCACGCATTGTAGAAGATATTGGAAGTGGACACACGGTGGTTTGGGACTCGTGGCCAGATTGTAGGGAAGGTAGATACACTATAGGCAGTCATCGCACCATATCAGCTGTCTAAAGGTCGACATGCAGAAGTTGATTTTCTCATTTGGAAGAATTTGATCCTAGGAAATATATTCTAGTACTCAAACCGTCCTTGCCATTTCTAGCAAAAGAGCAAAAATCAGCTTGTGGTGAAAAGTGTAGACATTACTCAATGTCGTGCTGACTGTGAGCACTCGTGCGTGGTGTTGGTGTTGGTGTTGCTGGTGATGGTGGTGATGGCGGGGCACATTCGTTAAGCGCTAGCGCCACGAATTTCGACAATATTATCAACTCGGCGGCGACGACAACAATTCGACCCCACACTCAAGCAACCAACATGGCGCCCGCATCACTTCTGGACCTCGTGTCCGCACTCCCCGCCACCGAGGGCTGGGGCCCGACTGTCTCTGAGGAGACGATGCTCGACGGCGTCCCGTTTGCGCCCTACTCAAAGGCCGACAAGCTGGGTCGCATGGCCGACTGGACAGACGGCAAGGACCGCGACCGGGGCGGCCGCCAGCAGTACGGCAACCGCAACTACAGGGGTAAGGACTCAGCGATGCTGCAGCACGCAGCGAGGCAGCATGCAGGACTGACACGCTACAGACCAGCAGGTGTACGGTGCCAACTCAGCCGGCAACCCCTTCGCCGTCCAGGTCGCCGAGGAGGAGGCCACTTTCTCCGTTGTCGACAACACACGCACATCAGCTCGCACACGCGGATTCGGGAGAGGCGGCGGCACAGTCTTCCGTGGACGTGGAGGCGCAAGAGGCGGACAGGCACAGCGCGGCGGGCGAGGCACCTTCCAGCGCGTTGGCGGTCGTGGAGGGCAGCAGGGCGGCTACGACAGCCGTGGAGGCCGCGGTGGTGGCCGTGGTGGCCGTCGCTTCGGCTGGAGGGACGACAAGCCCCAGCGCAACCGCGATCCCTCGGTCCAGGTCAAGCCTGACTGGAGCGTCAAGGAGGAGATTGACTTTTCGCGTCTTGGAAAGCTCAACCTCGACACCGGCGAGGGCGAGGACCTCGACAACTACGGATTCCTGTACTACTACGACCGCAGCTACGACAAGCAGCCCGGTGCTAAGACCTCTGAGCGCAAGCTCAACGTGCTCGAGCGCGCCGCCTACAACGTCACCACCTCCAGCGACCCCATCCTGCAGGAGCTTGCCGACAAGGACGAGGCCACCGTCTTCGCCACCGACAATGTCCTCTCCATGCTCATGTGCGCCACCAAGTCTGTCTACTCGTGGGATCTGGTCTTCACAAAGAAGGACAACAAGGTCTTCATCGACAAGCGCGATCAGTCCAACCTGGACATGGTCACTGTCAACGAGAATGCCGCGGATGCGCCGCTCGAGATTTCTGAGGGCAACAAGGACTCGATCAACAGCCCCGGTGCGCTCATGCTCGAGGCTACCCACATCAACAACGTCTTCCCCCTGCAGGTCGTTGTCGAGTCCGAGAACAACAAGGTCAACATGACTCACGAGCACCCCTTCTACAACGAAGAAGTTGAGAGCGACCCCGCCGCCTCCAAGGCATACAGGTACCGCCGTTTCGACCTCTCGCTCGAGAAGGACGAGGAGCCTCTGCACCTGATCGTACGAACTGAGCTCGACGCCGTTGTCAAGAACAACATCAACGGCGAGGACCAGTTCTTGACCATCAAGGCGCTGAACGAGTTTGACAACAAGGCTCAGGGTGCCGGTGGTGCTCTGGACTGGAGGACAAAGCTGGCCAGCCAGCGTGGTGCCGTTCTCGCTACCGAGATGAAGAACAACTCTTGCAAGCTCGCTCGCTGGGCCGTACAGAGTATTCTCGCCAAGGCCGACACCATGAAGCTTGGGTACGTTATACCTTCTTCTTTTTTGATACTTGACTATACTAATCGTACGACAGTTTCGTGTCCCGTACCAACCCCAAGAACAACAACGACCACGTCATTCTCGGTGTGCTTACCAACAAGCCTCGCGAGTTTGCCGCTCAGATGGCGCTCAACCTCAACAACGGATGGGGTATCGTGCGCACAATCGTCGACATGGTTCTGCGTATGGACGAGGGCAAATACGTCCTTGTCAAGGACCCCAACAAGGCTGTCCTGCGTCTGTACAGTGTGCCGCAGCACACATTCGAGGAGGACGACGAGGTCGAACTGGGCCAGGTTGAGGAGGACGAGGAGTAAAAGGTTGTGGTGCGTGTACAGTTCGTGATGATACCATGTTAATGGCTCGCATGATTCGGGTGTGATAGACAAAATACGATGATTGATGGTTGCACAACTTTCCAAGTATATTATGCTCGCTTCCCAGAATACAAGTTCCGTCACTACTACTGGCTTCTCCTGCAAAAGCAACGAACTTCGGCAGATCAAAACTAGTGGTGGCGTTGGTCGCGTGTGGAAGCATACACGATAATAGCGTTTTGTTCCTTGCACTATTGGACCCTGACAGCATGGCGCATGCGGAACTGGGATCTCTCTCAGGAGTAGCTACGATCGGCTCTCTACGTTTACACCGGTAGTCTCATCCCTCCTTAGCTACCGATTGATCATCAGAGTTTGTAAGGTCCGCGGACCGTGCCGTTCTTGTGATGATCTCTTGGAAGCTTGAAGTGCTATTGCGGCACCAGTTCCTGTTCGTCGAAGCCACTCTTATCATTGCCGCCATCCGATGCAAGGCCTCACAGTGGCTTGGTTACTATCTTGTAGTATACATTATTTCATCGGTACGCCTGCCGTCAAATGCAGCGGCTACGACCCATGGGGTTTTCAATTCGCTGTCTGGCCTGACATCGATGCGAGAGACGGTACATGGCCCTAAAATCCGCTGCACCAGAAACCAATTCGCATCGTCTTTCGGGGCTTGCGCTTACATCGGCGTGGCAGCCCTCGCTGACTCGGGGTGTTGTCAAGATAAGGCCTCTTGGGCTCACGGCGCGGTTAAGAAAAGAACGCGTCCGAGCACCTGCAGTGCTCCTGCCCTGTCAGGGCTGCGTCCTTTGTCGCGAAGCACGTGGCAATCACACCCTGGCTCTGTGCAGCATGCATATTCTTCGGCGCATCCTTCGATCGTACTTCCAACTCCCGAGTTGTTGGGACGGAGCGCCTTCTTGCATCCTCTTCACTATCCCGTTGCGTCCAGAGAACGTCCAGAAGACCTCCAGAAGCCGGGCGTGTGGCTTCATGTGCCGTGGCTCGGCTTGCTTCATACAAGTGCTCATGACTTCAGTGGTTCAGGTCCCCAGTCTCCAGCCTGTGGCTTACATTAGCGATCCGTGCGCTCTGCCGTCCACCCACTCTCAACAACAAAGCCATCGGTGAGTTTGGTGAGAATGATGCCCCTGAGTACGTCACATGCAACCGAGAGTCAGTTACTGTTGGCCGCGGCTCGCTTTGTAACGGGATGGCGATGTATGCGCAATACGACAGGTAATCTTGATTAAGCATCACTCAGATGCGTTTGGAGTTGTGCTCTGAAACACACATCTTGTCAGGAAGACCTCGCTTCTGTGCGAACCATGGCTCGGGTCTGCCCTGAGTCTTGCTTGTCAGTTTATCTAACTACAGGTTCGAAACATGGGCCGTGTGCATGTCAACCTCGACCGCATCTCACAGCTTTTGATCGCTGCATGCGGCTACAGGTAACGCTAACGCAGTCCGCCATTTCTGCTACTCCACACGGCTCATTGGTGTCATCGAAGAAAGGCCCGATTCCCGCCTCCACGGCGATCCAATAGGTCTGCGAAAGGCTCCGAAGGATGCCGCCAGTGGCGGCGAGACAAAACCGACCTGTTCCACGACAAATGTTCAGGATCGTAGTCTTCCATTTCAGCTTGGCGGGGCTTCTGGCATCATCCTGCCGTGAGCCTTTCGAGTCAGCTCGCGACACACAGTACCCCAGAGGTCGCTATCAGGGAATCGTTCCCCGCGACTACAGCGACGCCAACAGCTTTAGTGCAGTCGAAAGTTTGCCAGCTTAAGGTCTTCCGTACGCCCTCCGCGCTTAACTTCCGGCTCCCGGCACTTTGTGTTTTCGTGACCCGAACTTTCTTATATCCTTACAACGCATCAGCCTTGTTTCACAGCGTCAGCGGTCGGACTGTCGTCAACGCGAATTCGGCCAAAAACTGGTCTTTTGATGGACTGCCATTCATTTTGAACATTCATCTTGTTGTAACCTGCCACAGCGTCGGCTCTTGAGCCGCGACATTCTGCATGGTGTCAATACTCCAGCCAGAGGCATGTTGCCTAGCTCCCGCACATGTGTCACGACTAACAGCAGCAGGCTGGAATTCTTTACGGGGTGTGCTGGCTTGTGGTCATAGTACGATTAATATCACGACGTCTCCATCGTGGAGCATGGAAACGCCTGCAGCTTGACGACTATCTGATCATCACGGCCATGGTACAGTGACTGTAGCACATAGCTCAAGCATCCGCTAAACCAACTCCAGCTGACTGACACCGTTCTGCTGGTCGCCATGTCCAAAGTCGTAAACACATCGTCGAATCTCATCCCACCTGATGAAGATGTCTCGCAGTATTCGCAAGCAGAGATCAACACCCGAGTCCTTGGATCCAAGCTTGTCCTATTAGTAGAACAGATGCAGATCGCAACAATCTGGCTTGTTAAGGCATGCTTGTTGATCATGTATTTTCGCATGACAGCTGTTCTGCCGCAGCGCAAGCTCGTTATTGCTACATCCATATACGTTGCTGTCACATTTGTAGGCTTGCCTTTCCAGCTCTCCGCACCGTTGTCTAATCGAAACTTAGGTTATCATGGAGATCCTTTACTTTGGTGTATGGTGCCGTCCATTCAATCAGTACTTCGCTGTGCCACCAAACTCAAGTGAGTATTTTGACTAAAGCTGCATTCAGTATACTAATGTTTCCAAGCACAATGTTCCGCGGCAACGAACCATCTAATCACCAATGCCGTCTTCAACATCAGTTCCGATATCGTCATTCTTAGTATCCCGATGCCTCTCCTGTTCAAAGTTCGCCTACCGAAGAAGAACAAGCTGGTTTTGATTGGCATCTTCCTGATAGGGGCCTTTACAGTAAGCACATTGATAGCTTCATCGAATGGAATTAACAGGTTCAGGTTGTCGCAGCTGTGCTTAACAAGTACTATTCCTTCGAAAACCCATTCGGAACCGACTGGGTACTATGGTACCTTCGCGAGTCATACACCGCTCTGCTTTGCGCAAACCTTCCCCTCACATACCCTCTGATCCAACGGATATTCAGACTGCGCAACTGGAGCTCCTACTCAGGCAACACAGACACTTTACAAGCACCAAACACTAGGGGAACATCAACCTTTGGCACCGCTAGGAGCCATAGCCATTGGGTGAGTCAAAGCAAACGTTCTCGGTCAAATCGTTTACGTGATAATCTTCGGACCACCGAGAGCCAAGAAGACATTCACAATCCCTTCCGAACCCCAAGTGCAGATGATGGGCCTCATTTCATTACCAGTGCGATCGAAATGGATGGTGTGAAGTCTCACGAGATATCATACGAGAAGTCGATCGCAGACTTGAGTATAGACAGTCCAATGAGCTGGCGGACTGAGCAAGATCGCAAGAAGGACTTCAACTACCACGCGACATGAGCCAAAGCAATACATTTTCGAGTCCTATTCAGCAGCCCATTTGCAGCTTTTCCAGAGCGACACAGAGCACATGCTGAATTCCCAATGCAGTTTTCCCAAGCAATCATTGACGACCAACGCCTGAGAATATCTCTTGACCGAAGGTAAGCGACTTGTGAGTGTGCAGTTGATTTCTATCATACGCCGAATGCGCCGAATGTCTTCTGTCTGCAACCCAACAAGAATCAGATGTCTCGCTCACTTGAACGGTAACTCTCCAATCATTCACTCTCCACAAAGTAATCCAGGGCCCAATAAATGTTGACGCGTAAGAATTGCGTCGACTGTCGAGCACCATGATGGTCGAACCGATTTGGTGACGAACCATCAAGGTGCATGAAGTATGGCATACATCATCAAACTTCAGTGCAGCCTCGCAATGATTCTATTGAGGCGTCTTGCAATCATTTCTGCCTTCTCTTTCCAATCGATTGCTATAATGCACGTACACGACGTCCTCATCATCGGTGCCGGCCCTGCTGGACTTGCCGCCGCAGCGCGGCTCAAGGAGCACACGCCTTCGGCAACGTTTACAGATGACGAACACCAGCGGTACCACTGGATTCGGAAACATGGCCGTAAGATGAATGTCAAGAACTACAAAACCAACCAAGACTCGCTGTCTGCTTCACCTTCTGCGTCTAACACTTCCGAGTGTGGTTGCTGTGAAATACCAGCCTGGGATGAATCCATAGACATGCTTGTCCTCGATGCCGACGGTGCGGATTGGATGAGCAAGTGGAACCGACTGTTCAAGACCTTTGGCATCAACTATTTGCGAAGCCCAATGTTCTTCCAGATCGACCCCGCAGATCGCGACGCACTGCTCGGCTATGCATACGAGAAGGGACGGGAGAAGGAGCTGCAGGCTCTACCGGGTTGTGCGGGCAAGGAGATTAGCAAGCATAGAAAGAAGAAGAAGTTGAACGCCAGAGGGCGGTTTCCAGGATCAGGACCAGACGTTGACGAACGAGACCGAAAAGATTACTTCACACCAAGTACGAGCCTGTTCACGTCACACTGCGAAGAAGTCATTCATCGATACGGGTTGGAGCCGGGGCTACTTCGACAGGAACGCGTGGTGGATATCAGCTACGGCGAAGCCAGTAGCTTTCTAGATGCCGAATATGATAGTGTCATCTCGGATGACGTGTCACGAGGAGAGAACAAAATCTTTCGTGTTGAGACTGACCAAGGGGTACGGTACGCCAACATTGTTATACTGGCTGTGGGCCCGGGCAACGCTCCATCGATACCTTACATACCTGGCCTGCCCACATCAATACCTCATGAAGGTTATACACACGCGATGCAAGTCAAACAATTCCCGCCACCACACGTCGCAGCAAAGATCAAAGTCCGGCGTACGACGAATATGTTGATTGTTGGCGGCGGCCTCACGAGCATACAGCTAGCCGACCTAGCGATCAAACGAGGCGTGAGCAAAGTACACCTGCTAATGCGCGGCCCGGTTAAGGTGAAATACTTCGACGTCGATCTTGACTGGGTTGGAAAGTTCCGAAACTTCAACCAGGCTGCCTTCTGGAGTGCAGACACAGACGAAGAGCGATTCGAAATGATCACACAAGCTCGTAATGGTGGCAGTATGACGCCTCGCTACCGCAAGATTCTCGATGCACACGTAGCAAGCGGTAAAATCACTTTACACACGCACACGACTCTTTCCTCCGTTTCATGGGATGCGGAATTGAAGTCTTGGACCAACGTCAAAGTATCAAGTAATGCCGCGTTACCTGCTATCGACTATATTGTCTTCGCAACAGGCATACAGTCTGACATTCGCACAATTCCCTTCCTCCAGACACTGCAGCAACAGCACCCCATCGATTACGTCAGCGGCCTACCCTGTCTCAACGACGATCTGATGTGGGACGACGACGTCCCTTTCTTCGTGACCGGTCGTCTGGCCGGTTTGAGACTAGGTCCCGGTGCGCCGAATCTGGTGGGTGCAAGAATTGGCGCGGAGAGAATTGCATGGAATGTTGAGGATGAGTTGAAGAAGAGGGGGAAGCTGAAGAAAGTGTTGGATAGAAGAGACTCGGGGTACGAGGGTGATGGTGTGGGTGAGGAGTATGAGAGCTATGCGAGTGCGAGGGAGAATCGGTTTGCAGGATTGGTTGGCATGGAGGAGGAGTGATTAGGTAGGTACCGAAAGATAAGAATGATGATCACAAAGGCATAGAGCTACTTCAAGGATATTCTGAGCTGCTTGGAACACGTCGAAAGCGATACCCTGCCAAAACACAGACACGTCACTTTGCTGCATCAACAGCACCTCCGAACGCACCTGCCTCTATCACCTTTTTCTCATCTTTAACCAGAAATACCTTGACCGCCTCATTCGCCCGAATAATAGCCTCCCTAGCCCCGGGCCATGTGCGTCTCTTTCCCGTCTCAAAATACCGAAACGCATGCGCCGTCTCAACCCCGTTATTCATCAACCACGACATCTTGGGATCGCGCAGAAAGAACTTCCACCCCTTCCACCCCCACCCCAGACTCTCCATCCC